>JAJPUD010018665.1:0-28234 GCA_023553655.1 Myrmecobius fasciatus | reverse complement strand
TTTTTTTTTCTTCTTTCTTTTTCTGCAAGAGAAAGTTTATTTTTTATGAACATATCAAACAAAATGTTGGGCTTGAATGCCATCCCTTCCCTTATTGGTTGGGAAGTTTTTTCTGCAGGCTGTATAATGAGGGAGTCCCCTGGAGGCCACATTTTTACAAGTTTAATAGCAGAAATTTGTTTCTCATTATCTCATAATATAAGCACCTGGAATCTGGAGGCTTCTCTCTGGCCCAGCCCAAGATTTAGTTCACAATTTATACCCAGAACATATTTCTTCTTAATCTATACCTGTTTCTTAATGGCTCAGATGAGGGTGTGCCCTCTTCAATTATCATCCTCAATTCAAAATATTCTTTTCCCTTAGATTTTCTTGAAGTCCTTTTGTCTAAATCTCTTCTGTGTCTTCACCATCTTATGCCTTTTGTCACTTTTATTTGTGTGTGTCATATCCTTCCCTATTAGATTGTAAACTCATAAACTTTTTGATGTTAAATTTTCACCTTTTCATGATACAAAAATCAGTGGAAATGGCATTGGGAGCAAGAAGAATATCAACCAGTTTCCTGCCCTTATGATTCAGGGGATTAAGAAGAGGAATTACTAGTTTTGGATAGGCTTGAAGGGAACATGACATCCTCAGGAGTATGTCCAGATTTCAATGAATGAAAATGGATAGTTACATTCCAGGAAGATATTGAGTACGAAGACAAGTTTCTTTTTTTCTTTTACGAGGGTATGCTTAAATTAGATTGAGCTAGCATTCATATCTGAAAGTAGGACTTTTTTTTTTTTTAATTCTAGCCATCTAATGATATAGGAGATATAGGAGAAAGAGAATGTTATATTGCTCTGGAAGTAGAAATCAAGCTAAATTGAAAATAGTGTGGTAGAAGTCTCATAAAAGAGAGAGAATAGATCAAATAATAGTTTGTTTTACTTCTATCTTAGCTTTATCATATCTTCCAGGAATTTGTTTGTTCATCATTTCATTGGCTTATCATTTTCATCATCTTTGGTATCACTTGTATGAAAAAGAATGAAAGTTTATGGAAAATTCAGATTTAGGAACACAAATCAAGAATTAAGTATTGTTTAATGGGTGGGAGGGGAGCAGGCACATTAGCTCATTAAAGTTAATTGAGGTGTGGTGATTAAAAAGTTTCAAGAGACATAATTTCTTGGTAATTTAATATTTTATTAATAACAGCATGTTTATTTTTTAATTTTTTGAAAAAAATTTCAATAATATTTTATTTTTCTAAATACATGTCAAATAGTTTTCAACATTCATTTTGGTAAGACTTTGTATTCCAATTTTTTCTCCCTCCTCTTATCTTCCTTTTCCTAAAACAGTGGATAATCTGATATAGATTAAATATGTATAATTCCTTTAAACATATTTCCATAATTATCATGTTGTGCAAGAAAAATCAGACCAAAAAGGAAAAAAAAAAAACAAGAAAAAGAAACAAACAAATGTAAAAGCATTATGCTTCAGTCCATATTCAGTCTCCATAGTTCTCTTTCTGTACATGGATGACATATCCAACCCAAATCTATTGGAATTTCTTTGGATCACCACTTTGTTGAGAAGAGTCAAGTCCATCACAGTTGATCATCATATAATCTTGTTACTGTGTACAATGTTCTTTGAGCAGCATGTTTATTAATAAAAGGATGTTAATCTGGCTATCCAAAAGACAATCATGGTGGCAGGCTCACAGTTTACATATACCTCTGAAGAGTAGGTGCTCCCCAGGGTGGGAATCAGTTATGATAAATTAACAATTAGTGAGTGAGTGAATATTATAGTGAGGGACTGAGGGTGACATCATGTCACCTTTGGACCAAGAGACTGTCTCAATACCCAGACTACCCAGACTTGGGCAATTTAGGCAAAAGGAGCTATCTCTTCCCAAGCTTGATTGAATAGAATCTACTTTAGACTAGCGATTGCTTGTAAGGTTGGGTGGAGTCAAGTAGAGGAGAAAGTTAGCTCATTCATCAAAGACAGGTTTTGAAAATAGAAAAATGAGGAACTCTGAATCTTTTCAAATCATTAATTATTAGTAATCATTTTTTCAGAGGAAAAGGAGTAAAATCAAATCTTTATTTCATTAACTGCAGTTGAGGACTGTGTTACAACTGGATGCTGTAAAGCTGTAATTAGAATTGATTCAAAATTCATGAATATAGGTGGGAGAAACTTCAAAGATTTAATATAAAAAACAAATTTGTGTTATTTTATTTTGCAGGTTATAGTAACTATTGAGACAAGTGACAAGTTTGATATTCTTATGGTTTCAAATGAAGTAAATGCCACAGGACATCAGCAGACTGTAGTAGTGCCAAGTGAGGATGGGAGAACTGTGCTTTTCCCAATTAAACCAAAGTATTTAGGAGAGATTCCAATCACTGTGACAGCAGTTTCACCCAGTGCTTCTGATGCTATCACCCAGAACATTTTAGTAAAAGTAAGTACTTGAAGGATTAATTCAGTGACAAATCATATTTTGTCAAAAAAGGAAATGAGGTAAGTAGAGTGTCTATTTTTATATCTATTAAATTCTTAGAAAAAAGCTAAAATTAATAATTTCTTTTTGGTGCATCTTATAATCAATGACCACTGCTTTTAGGAATATATATTTTTTGAATATTTGGCACTTTTCCCATTTAAAGTTAATTGGGAAATAAGACCTTGACTAATTGTCTGTTATAGTCAGTTGCATTTGAAAGTATTAAAATGGTCTCTATTAAAGTATGAAGAATTAATTTGATTATTTAATCTCAAATTAGACAGTGTGGAAAGAAGAAATGTCAAAAGTTTATTTGAAGTAAATTTTTCCATTGAGGAAATGCTATACTATGAATACTTCTGGGCACTTATCTTCCTACCTCTCAGTTCCCCTTTTCTTTTCCTTTCTGATTCTTTTGCTTGCTGATCATATCTGCAAATTTGGGTTCAGTAATCATCTCTGTGTAGACAACTCAAATCCACATATTTTTTCTCAGTCTTTGTAAAGAATCAAAGTTGCATATCATTACTTGACTTTCCATGTGGAATGTCCCTTTGGCATCAAAAACTCAGTATGTCTAAAATTGAACCCTTTGTTTTTCCTTCACAAACAATATCCCTCTTGTCATCCTTCCCTACATTTTTTTTCTTTGTATGTATATCACCATCCTTATAGCTCCGGAAATTAAAATAGCACCTGTCATATCATAAACACTTAATATTTATTGATTGATCATTCCAGTAATCTAGTTTCATAGCCTCATAATCATGCTAGAATCTTTACTTCCCTCACTCCCTCTATTTAACCATTTTCCAAGTGTTATTGATTCGATTTTTACATCTCCTAAAACTGTTTCCTTTACATTTATCAAGCCATTACCCTAGTTCACATCCTTATTACCTCTTATTCAGGCTATTACAATAATTTCCTGATAGATATTCTTCGTTAGAGCTTTTTTCTTCCTCCAGTCTATCCTTCACACAGCTGCCCAAACCACCTGCCTACAGCATAGATATGACTAGGTCTCTCTCTTATTCAAAAAAGTACAGGTGGCTCCTTATTGTCCATTTCTTACTCTCTATTTTTGACTCCAACCCACATTCCCAGTATTTTTGCTTTTTCTCCCTTTGTGCACTGTGTCTCAGTCAGACAAATCTATTAACTATCTCCTCAACTAAATAGCATTTCATTTCTACAAGTTATCTTTTATGCCTGAAATACATTTATTTTTTCATCTTCACTAAACTTTAAATGGAAGCTCAAATGTGATCTCTTTTGTGAAAGCATTCCCTGATCTTTTAGGAATCAACCCTAGGGAGCAAAAATGTCTGTCTTCCAGTTATTTTGCTTTTACCTCTGTCCATGTATCTTTGGGGCAGGGATGGCTTTTTTTTTTCATATCACCAGTGTTTAGCACAGTTCCATATACATAATAGATACTCAGTAAGTGTTTATTGTATGAATGAATAAAAGTAGAATGAAATGCTTGTTGTCAGGAGGTAAATTCCTACTTGCTTTTGTAGTTTTTAGACTTGGTGACTTTTCATGGAAAATTAGAGTTTTTCTTTTGGAAAGGGATTGTCTTTTTCATTTAAAAATATTTTAAATTTATGAAAAAACAGGCATTTCTATAACATAATATAATAAAAAGATGATTGCACATGAAACTGCAAATCTGCTATGCACAACTTTCTATTCCTTTCAAGTATACAACCAAAAATATCATGTAAATTTCTTTTTTTCCCCCTCTTCTCACCTCCCACTCTAGAGATGACTACCATTAGACACAAATAGGAAAAAAATTTTGAAAGAATTCCAGTTATATAACTATCTATACCTTACTTAATTAGAAAAAAAAAAGCACCTTTCTGTTCGAAGAGCTCTTTGAAAGAACTGTTTTTTTTTGGTAGGGTTTTTTTTTTTTTTGCTGAGGCAATTGGGATTAAGTGACTTACCCAAGGTCACACAGCTAGGAAGTGTCTGAGGTCACATTTGAACTCAGGTCCTCCTGACTTCAGGGCTGGTGCTCTATCCTGTTTTTTTGTAGTTTTATTCTCAGATTCTAAATCCAATACCTACTACTTATAGGTATTTAATAAATATTTAATTGCTTGAAAGAAAATTGATGGAACATGTGGTGCAATGGATAGAGTTCTAGATTTGGAGTCCAATGACCTGGTCCACTAGGAAGTTAATTAATAAGCATTTATTAAGTTCTTACTATTTTCCAGACACTATAACTAAGCATTATGGATACAAAAAGAAACAAAATATGCCCTTGCTTTCAAAGAATTCACATTCTAATTGACCTGGATTTAAGTCTTGATTTTTCACTTACTAGTTGTATTAACTTGGGCAAGGCTCAAGACCTTTTGGCCTCAGTTTATCTTTTTGTAAAACAGGATTATTTGTGGTACCTCATGGTGATGCTGTGAAGAAAGAATTTTGTAAATTATTTGTTATTGCAAATTGCCACCATATATATCTAGTTATTTTAAAGTATGATTTAAACTGTTGTACAACTGGTAAGATATTCTCATTTATAACCAATTCTGTGAATGGTTTAATGAATATTGAATTAATTATATTTATTTGCCTTGTTAGGCTGAAGGAATAGAAACATCATATTCACAGTCTCTCCTCTTGGACCTGACTGGCAACAAATTATCAACTCTAGACCAAACTTTGAACTTCACCTTCCCTCCTGATCGGGTGATTGGTAGTGAAAAAATTCATATCACTGCTGTTGGTAAGAATATATTGTATGGATTTATTGTTTTTTATGTTTGTAGATATTTTCCTTCCTGTTACTCCCCTTAGTGGGAGACTGGAGGAAAATGATATCAACTTTTACTGAGCTCTGACCATAGAGCAAAAAGGCATCTTACATAGACTTATAGACAGCATGTATCCCTGACTCAGTAAGTTGGAGGGAGGGATTGGTACAGAGAAGTAATATCTTTAGTACACAGAACCCAATTCTGATCAAACCTAGGTTCTGAATTGTTTTAGAACTTGAGTGACATGAGTCTTTCTGGGAAAATCTGGAAGATGATTTTGGTAACATCAATACAGTTCTTTAAAAGAAGCAAAATCAATTTTATTAATACATAATGGAACATTTTACTATACTCTGACAATGCTTTTAAGCTCTAAGCAGATGAAAAACACTACAGTCAGCTCAGATTATTATTATATCTAAACTTGCCTTGAGTTTTTTATTTAGAAATAATTTTAATTTATTCTGTTTGACAAATTTCTTATTTTTATGAGACCTAAAATAATTGAGATCAGAAGATGGTACCAAAACTTTAAGCTATGTAAGATTTTGATATTTCCTATAGTCAGGAGAAATCCAGCTGTTAAATGCTCACTGTGGTCTTCTCCAGGACACAAGTAGCTAAAACCACAGGAGTCCACTCTCAGGCTTCAGGCAATGCAGAAGTATAACCTTTTAATTCAGTTTTTACTAGCATCAGAATAAGATTTAGGTCACTATGAAAGCATAACCTCTCTCCAAATAGTGTGATTATACAGCTGTGTTTTACAAATAGAATATAGCTAGAGGAAAAATTTTAATTAATGACATCTGAATTTAATAGCAGTGCCAGGCCACCAGGATTTTAGGATCTGACACAAGCATTTTTGTTTTAACCTCTCAGGGACTCTGCTAATTCACATCTGCCAGGGTAACAATCCTTTCTATTTTTCTATTCCATACATTATCCACTTATCCTCTGAAAACAAAAGCTAAAATAAAAAAACATCCAATTTAAGTTGAAATTAGGTTGGAATTCTCAAAAAGAATAAATACAGAAACTTCAGTTTTCCATCCAATGGGACCTATTTGTCCAAGTATCTTCCATACTGTTGGAATGCCATGCAGTGCGGAAGTTGGAAACAAAAAATGTTTGTTCCAGGCTCTTATTTAAGGGAAAATTATACTGAAGCAGTATTGAGAAGAGCAAAACTGGGGTATGTCTCAATGCCTTGGCCCGAGGTAGGTCTGGCAAAATCATAAAAATATCAAATGAGTATAATTCTATAAGGATTTGCTCCTCCAGTTAAGGGATCATACCTACCAATATCTTTATTTGGAAGTCCAATTTATTAACTAACATGACTGTTTATTAGAATGAATTCTTTCATTCTAATGGTAACATAACTGGTAACAGTGCACTAGTGAACCTGGCTTTCAGCAGCCTCTGTAGCACTGACTACCATACCAGTCTTTGTCATTTTTTGCCAGTTTGCTCTGTGAGGTAAAACCTCATAATTGTTTTTATTTTCATAGCTTTTATTTGTGATTTGAAGCATTCTTTCTTATCATTAATATGAGCAAACTAAACAGGAGAGGAATATAATCAATTAAACTAGTTTGGCAACTATTTATTTAACATTTTAAAATAAAAGAAATTCCATCCCTGAAATGCTGTGTCTCCATCAGGCCTTCCCCCGTCCCCTTAAATCTCCATCATGATTCTTTGTTCATTCTCATTCATTTTTCCTCTTATGGGGTCTATATAAGAGCAACTGATATAATTTACTATGTACTGTAATTTTCAGGTTTTAATTTAATTTAGTTCTGTTTTTTGGCCACATGAATGAAATCTACTATCAAAAAATTAGTAGAGTATTTGTCATAACTCTCTATATAACATTAATCTTTTTGTTTACAGGAGATATTCTTGGGCCTTCTATCAATGGGTTAGAGTCCTTGATTCGGATGCCTTATGGCTGTGGTGAACAGAATATGATCAACTTTGCTCCGAATATCTATGTTTTGAATTACCTGACTAACACAAGACAATTGACAGATAATGTGAAAGACAAAGCCATCCAGTTTATGAGGCAAGGTCAGTATTTTAGCAAGCAAACAACATTTTTTTTTTTGCATCTTCCAGAAATAGTTAAACCTATATAGATATTTCAAAGAGATTAATTTTTTTTTTTTATATTTCTTACGGATATTGGTAGGATAGTAGTAGGATAGTAGGATGGATTAAAGGATACCAAGTGGCTACAGATTAGAGAAGACAGTGCTGAAAGGGGGGAAGGAGCCTAATCTGACTTTCAGTTAATTCAACCAATCAAACAATTAGCATGCAATTCTTTTGGGAAAATTTTTGTATCTTTTTTTTTTTTTTTTGAATTACAGGTGAAAGACACTTTAACATTTAAAAAAATTTTTGAGTTCTAAATTCTTTCTCTACTTTCTTTCCTTCCCCCCTCCTTGTGAAGGCAAGCAATATTGTATAGATTATACATGTTTAGTCATGTAACATATATCCATATTGCCCATGTTGCAAAAGAAAACACAACCAAAAAAAAAAAAAACCTCAAGAAAAATAAAGTTAAAAAAGTATACTTAGATCTTCATTCAGGCTCCATCAGTTTTTTCTCTGGAGGTGAATAGAATTTTTCATCACAAGTCCTTTAAAATTATCTTAAATCATTATACTGATCAGAAGAGTCAAGTCATTCACAATTGATAATCAAACACTATTGCTGTTACTATATATAGTGTTCTCCTGGTTTTATTCACTTCACTTTGTATTAGTTCATATAACTCTCTCCAAGTTTTTCTGAGAACATCTAGTTTATTGCTTATAGCACAATAATATTCCATCAGAATCATATACTGCAGCTTATTCAGCATCCTCTCAATTTCCAGTTCTTTTGACATCACAAAAACAAATATGTAAGCAATTGTTAAATACCTACTGTATGCTAAGAATATAAAGACATAATAAGGGAAGCAGTCTGTGTTTTTGAGGAGTTTATAATAAATTAAGGGAAAGTACAATAAAATACATACAAAATATAAAGAAAGTAAATATAAGGTTATTTGGGTTAGAAGGAGGCACTAATAGCTGTGGAGATTAAGGAAAAACCTTGTTATAGACAATTCTTGAGTTAAGCCTTAAACTAAGTCTGCGATTCTAGGAGAGAGTACATTTAGGCTTGGGGAAAGCCTTTTTCAATGGGATTAGAAATGAAATGTCATGTGTGAGGAGTGCAAGTAGGTCTGTTCACCTGGATTTTAGAATGTATAAAGGGAAGTAATGTGTAATAAACCTGGGAATGTAATTTGGAGCCAAATTGTGAAGGGCTTTAATGACCAAATGAGAGTTCTTTAGAAGTCAACTTGGTATAATACCCTGCTTTTGGAGTCAGGAGATCTTGGTTCAGATTCTATCTTACTCCCACATTAATTCTCTGACATTGATTAAATCATACAACTTTCCTGAATCTCAGTTTCCTTATCTGTTAAATAAAGGAGTTAGATTGGTGGCCTCAGAGCTACCTTCCAGCTTTAGGTTTATAAGTTCAGAATCTGATGTCAATCAGCCAAGATATATGGGTGAAATGAACCTACTTACTATGCAGGATCTAACAGGTAGGTCACTTATACATGGTTAAATCAGGTTTTGAATCTGGGTCCTCTTACTACACAATCAGGACAGCTTTCCATACTACCTTCTCAACAACTCTATTATTTGGCTTTCTAAATACTTAATTTCCTTCTTTCAAAGAATAGCTCCAGTGACACCTCTAAGGAACTTTTTTCTGGCTCTCCAAATCTTATTTGTTTCTCTTTGATCTTTCCAATTCATTTATCATATTCTTATAGTTATTTGTGTACATATGTTATCCAACCACTATGTTATATGGTCCTAGGAAGTGACTTTTTGTTCTATCTTTAGCACCTTGCTTCTTCTATTCTAAGCACATTGCTTACCATACAGGAGGGTTACTATAAAGTAAATTTTTATTGAATTAAGTTGTTTTGAATATCTTACTCATTGCACATCAAATGTATCACTACTATTACCTAGTAGTATCATATATATGTAATATAAGGTACTTGGGAACATAGATTCTATACTTGTACTTAATTTTTATTGCTCATTCTTCATTTATGAAGAGGACCAATGACATCATAGGTAATATCTTAACTGGCACACAAATTAAATTTATGTGAGGCAGAGTTTTGTATAGTCATCAGTCTCACTATTTCTTCTCTAGTCATCAAAGTCCAATAGTAAGATCAAAATTAAGAATACTGGTGATGGCACAGAATGCCATGGATGACCTTCTTGTACTTAGCAGATATATAACAAAGGTTTGTTAAGTGGACTGGAATGGATGGAAAAAAAAGGAGTGAAGAAGCAAAAATATTTAGTATTAATTTCATTGCTTTGCTCATGAATTTGTATAAATAAAGTCCAGGGTAGATGTCCTTTGGATGAGAGGTCTTCCTAAATTTTCCTTTTTGTATTTTTTTCTATATATTTCATATTTTCATTTATACTAAACAGAATCCTATACCTAGAGGAATCGTGGGATCAAGTCTTAAGTTTGTGTTTGCTCTGAGCTGTGAGTAGCAATTGGTCAGACTAGGTACATGTATATGATCATAACTTGAGCTAGGGAGGTAGAACAGTATACTATAAAAAGAGAGAGAGAGCAAGTGAGTACCATGAGTTCAGCTCCTTAAACCATAATGAATAGCTGGTTGTTAATTGCTAGGTTTGACATCCATAGATCTAGGCTGTGTAAAATGGTAGAAATGGAAGCAGAATGTGAGTATTTAAGTAGTGATTGGGAACCAAAGATTAACTGAAGCATAAAGGAGCAGGTGGAGAATAGATCCTAGACAAGGAAATCAGAAACATCATTAAAGGCTTTGGTGGCAACATTTGGTTTCACAATAGTACAGCCAAAAGGTGACTATTGATCCTAGAGGGTTGTGGTCTCTCAGGAGAAGTTCTTGCCATTTGCCCTTTTGTTTGCACTTTGTTTTTTTCATTTCAGTCCATGAAGTTGAATCTTTTAAATATAGATCAAGACACAATTAGGTTGTGTACAAACTCTCTGCAGTTTTAAATCTTAATAGCTTTAAACTATTCTATATTGTTGATGCACAGACTGTTGCTTTTGAAATAGCACCAGAAGTAATCATGGCCGTTTCTGCTAAGAGTTTAATCATGAGTATTTGGGACTAAAATATTTTTTTTACTAACAAGCAGAAGAAATTTAGATGAGTTGTTTTAAAGGAAATAGGAGAGAGATTATTATTTATAATTATATATTGTTTTCTAAAAATAAAACTGAATAGACCTCTTGGAATAACAAGTGAACTCTACATTTTACATACATTTAATAAACTGGAACTATGACTATTCAGTATCTGTAATTCTAAAATAAGCAATTCTCATATATATGAGCATTTACATATATACAATGTCCTTTCCTTTTACTGTTTTGTTTTTTAAATTAAATTTTTTTCAGTTAAAAATATTTTTTTCCTCTTTTCCTTTCCCCTCCCTCTACTGGGAAAAAAGGCAAACAAAATCCTTGTAATAAATATGAATAATCAAACAGAATAGAACAGAACACAATATATCAGCCATGAAAAATGATCAGTTATTATTCTGGAGGACTGGTGAATGAATTTCTCATTCTGGCAAAAAGAGCTGACTATGCAGAATGAGACTTCATTTTGTTTTAAAAGAGATATCCTTACATATGAAGGGACAAAGATCTCTGTCTTTTTTTCTCCTAAAAATGACATATTTGTAAGAGTATTTGTTTAAGCTGAAATATTCTTGAGGTAACTTTTCAAAAGTTTAGGGGCATTTTAGAACAGGAATATTTTGTAATTCATTGATCTTGTAAAGTTAGGTATGGAAGTGAAAGAAACTTATTGGGTTTCCACAGAAATGAAAAAAAAAATATATTACAACTTCTTTTTAGGAAGCTAGAAGTATGTGGTTTCTGTGGGCCACACTTTGAAATGGCAAGGAGTTGTTGGAAAACTATGCCATAGTCTGAGCTGCATCTGACTTTTAAACAATTCTTTGACCACCACTGAACTAAACTATATTGTCAAAGTGAAATACAAATTAATGGTATTGAGTAAAATGATATGTGGCTCAGAAACAATTTACCTTCTTTTAAAAACTGAATTACTTATTTTTGGTCAGACTTTCTAAAATCTCTTATATGGTTGGTTTTCATTTGAAAAAATCTAAGTGGCTTTGGTGAGTCATTATTATGTTATTAAATCTGATATTTGGACAATATGTTTTTCCCCCACTTAATTCTTTCTTTGGCCTAGAAAATCAATACTCTAATATATTACATTTTGGCTAAAAGTGGTTACTATATCAATGAATGAAGTAGAAAGGAAGAAAATAAGCATTTATTAAGCACTTACTTTTTTCCAAGCACTATACTATGCACTTTATAAATATTATCTCTTTGGTAGATAGGGTGCTATTATTATTCCTATTTTACAATTGAGAGAACTGAGGCAGCTAGAGATTAAATGTTTGCCTAGGGTCATAGGGCTAATCTGAAGCTGGATTTGATCTCAGGTCTTCCTTACTCTAGATTCAGAGTCTATCTACTGGGCTACCTAGCTACCTCTTCAGCTGTTGAAAAAGAAAGAAAAAAAAGTCCACAAGGATATTACAACAAAGTTATGTTAGATTTGTATTGCAAATAGTTAACCTATTAGTTGGCGATTTTTCTCAGATATATAATTTTTTAGGGTTACATTACTCAAAACTCAATTTTGTGAATAATCAGAAAAAGTCTTTAGTTAATGTGTATTATTTTCTCTAAATAAAAACAGAAAAGAAGGTTTTACAGTTCTGGTTTTGTAGTCAGTCTTCAAAGTATGATCTTAACACAAGAGCAAAAAATACAGGTTCTTTATTAAAACCTATAAAGGTCCCATTTACTACTTTTCTCCTTTTTTTTTTTTTTTTTTTCCTGTCTCTTATTTCTATACTGGCAGTTAGGTAGCACAGTGGATAGTGCCAGATCTAGATTCCAGAAGAGGATGAATTTAGATCCTGCCTAAGACACTCACTAACTATGTAATCCTGAGCAAGTCACTTAACCTTTGCTTACCTCAGTCTCCTCATTTGTAAAATAGGAATAATAACAGTGCTTACCTCCTAGGATGTTGTGAAGATAAAATGATATTTGTAAAACACTGTGTAAACCTTAAGATTTATACAAATGTTATGTATTATTAATCATGATACATTTGAATAACTTCTAAGTTTTTTGGTAGAAAATTGTTTTTTCCTCTTTATAACTTACCTTGAATCTTTTTTCCTTCTCTATTCAGAGATATAATCCTAGAGCATCACCACAGTAGAAGCATCAGCTGTGTCTTTTTGCATGAACATTTTCCAAAGAATTAATTGACCATCATAAATACCAATAGACTAAAACTGATTTAGAGGGGAAATAAAATAATACAGAATTCTCCCAGCATTCAGATGCCAATAGGGAATATGTTTTCTCCAGGTTATATTTTTCTAGTTGCTGTCACCCATGATCATAGACCAACATTTACATTCCCTGTTCCAGCTAAATAAGCAAAGGAGGTTTACTTCAGAACTGAAGAATTCATTATTTTATTTTCTTTGTGCTGCCTCTCTCTGGCAGAGGATTGGTGATAGTTGTTGATGCAGAGTCCTGGAGGTCAGCCACCTGAGAGGTAATTTTCATGAGTACTGATCTCATCTCCATGATCTCATCCCCATGACCAATTTTTACAATATCTCATACTTGGAACAACAGTTGTTGATAGGATTTGTGCCGTTAGAGGGCATATTGTCCTTTTTTATTCTGGATAAATCATTCTAACTACAGAGATGGTTTCCATAGTTTACATAGGTCCCAAAATATTTCCATGTTTTCCAGGATTAAAAAGTTACAGTTCAGTTGTGGTCATTCATATAATAAAGCACTGAAGAGAGCCTGTTTAGTGGTTGAAATCCTGTTTTGTACATCAAAGGTCTGTGTTCTTATCCTGGGTTCCATTGTCAATCACATTTGTGATATTAAGAAAGTTATTTAAAAACTTGAGAAAATTCTTTAGTATTTCCATGACTCATTTCCCTTGTTCTGCTACGTTTTGCTTTCCTGATGTAGTTAAAGTGAAGACTAAGAAAGGAATCGAGTAAATCAGCTTAACCTACAAATTTCTGCCCTTCATATCACAATAATTTGCTAAATTCATTATAATGAATATTTTATTAATATTAAGATTTACCAGCTATCTTTTTGGAAAGGGAGAAAGGAGTAAGATTTTAAAAAGGTAGATGTGTTTATGTTTTTGGTAAAATTATTAACTTTTAAAATTAAAATGCCTTAATTAAAACTTAAATTGAGCATAAGTATGGCCACCTAAACTTGTTTAGTAAGCATTTATAGAAAATTTGATTTTTTAAAAAACTAATACATTTTAAATTATAATTTCCTTCTTCCTCTCATTTCTGGGGCTGTATTATAGCAATTCAATTTTTTTACATCCCTCAGAGGATCTGCAGTAGGATATGTTACATAAATACTTGATGCCTTTTCCTTTTTTTTTCCCTGCTCTTATTTTCTTTATGAGAAAACACTGACTAGGAAGTTGATAATACTGAACATCCTTGTCTCTTTTTATGTCTTCAGGCTACCAAAGAGAACTTCTGTACCAAAGGGATGATGGTTCTTTTAGTGCTTTTGGAAATAATGATCCTTCTGGGAGCACATGGTATGTATGTTTGCCAGCAAAATTAATCTATATCTTAGATCAGAAACACATAATTCAAATAGTGCACTGAGATGAAAATGTTCAAGAAATTGGCAGACATTTCTCAATAGGATGGCTTCCAGCTTAGTTTTCATTAGAACCATTGCCCAACTTTGAAGTAATTCTCCTGTAGGCAGTCATCTGGGCCATTCTGAAGAAAGCCACTTTCATCTTTTTGGAAGATGAGTAATAATTTCATCACTATGGATAGCTACATGGAATGCTTTTGAGATGATTGTTCATCTGAAAGGAACAATTTGTGAGAATGTAATAAAAGGACAGGATGGTCTGTTTTAATTCTCTAAAATTTTCTATTATAAAATCAAATTCATTATAAAGTTGTTTGACTAGATTTGCCATAGTGTTGGAATGGATTCCTGGGCTTGTTATTGGAAGATGGAGATAAAATGCTGATTATGATGCCTTCTCCATTTTCTTGTCATAACCAATGACAACAGATCTAGTTTTAGATGATGTCATCTCTGGATGACTTAATTGATTCTTACTGTAGCTTTATACATTCAGAGCTGGGAAGTGGCATCCAACTCCCTCATTTTACAGATCGTGAAATTTAGACTCAAAAATATAAAGTTCATCCATTCAGTAAACATTTATTAAATGCCTATTGTGCTCTAAGTGCAGGAAATATAAAAAAAGAAGTCAAAAATGGTCCCTTCCCTCAAGGGCATTATGATCTAATGGGGAGACAAAACTTGTCCAGCTGAGGTGGTCTTTGAATCCAAGTTTTCCTAACTCTAAGTCTAGTGCCTAAACACTGTCCCTTATTGCCTCTTCTTTTTCAGCATCCCATTTCCCTTTTTCTTCTGAAATTTGTAGAGTATAACTGGTCACTTCTTCATTGTCATTTACTTCTACTAAACTTGATGACTCGAAGGAAAGGATATTATCGTTGTTTTTTTTTCCTCTAAAGTAATACATTCAGATAAGGGTAATAAAAAGTAATGTAATTTGATTCTGAGCTATAAATAATGAAAACCAATTTCTGCAGATATGATAGAGTACAAAATTTTACTCTTTTTGAATAAATAAGTGTGGTATTTTACAAATAAAACATGAATTTCATTCAAATGTATATATTTTTTGGTAATGAAGATAGTAAATATATTTCTACTTAAAGGACATTTTATTCATAGGATATGGGTATATAGGATTCATAGGATATAGGTTCCCAAAGCATCAATACTTTGTTATTTTATTTTATTTTATTTTATTTTGCTGAGGCATTTGGGTTTAAATGATTTAAATTAAATAAATATTTAAAATAAAATTTTGGGTTTAAATGAGGGTCACACAGCTAGTAAGTGCTAAGTGTCTGAGATCAGATTTGAACTCAGGTCCTCCTAACTTCAGAATATAGATATTCCTATATAGCTAGCCCATTAGTTTCTTCTTTCTTTATATTCTGTATGAGGAAAAAAAATTGATTCATTTGTTTATTTAATGATGTTTAGAATGTTTTATAACATATTTCATTTTAAAAATTCTATTTTCTTCCCCATCTAGGTTATCAGCTTTTGTCCTAAGATGTTTTATTCAAGCTTCTCCGTACATAGATATTGATCAGGATGTGCTACAGAGAACATTTTCCTGGCTTAAGAAACATAGGAAACCTAATGGTGAATTCTGGGAACCAGGAAAAGTGATCCATAGTGACCTTCAAGGTGGCAATAATAGTCCAATTACTCTTACAGCCTATATTTTGACATCCCTCTTAGGTTATCAGAAATACCAGGTATTTAACTTTTTGTTGTATTTGAATAAGTGAAATAAGAAGAAAGGGTTATTTCAGGGTTCAGAGATTCAGTTACTTTGCTTCCTAAATCTATATCTAAGGAACCCAGTTTGGACATATGCTACTTTGCTTCCATGTTCCAACAATCCACTAGATAGGTGAGTATTGGGAGTAGCCAAAATATTTTATCATTTAACAGGGAGAGGTTTTTTTTTTAGATGAAAGTTATCTATTTTGATAAAAACATTTCCCCAATTATTTGGCTAATGATTTTCTTATTTATAAAAAGATACGTTTGTGCCTGGGCAACTAGTTGGTGCAGAAGATACAGGGCTGAGCCTGAGTCATTGATCACCTTTTACATTCCCATCACTGCACTAAATGTGATAGATCAATTTTGTCTCCTGAATTTATAATGTTCATTCCTGAAATTGAATCATGTGCTATCCTACCCAAGTACAAACCCAACTTTTACTTCGGATCAGCATTCCTCAATGGAAATTCACTAAAATCCTGTTAAAAATAAATAATTGTTTATTTTTTCAGTAATCTTTCTTTCTTTGGAGGACAAAGTCTTATTACCTGTATTGTAAAAGTTAGTTAGACATTTTTAAAATAACAATGTGCCTGGTTCCTAAATATCATCAGGGTTTGTTACTTAAATTTGATAGTACCCTAATATCTTCGTGTTTGTCTAGGCTTCTATGGATATGAGAGCATCCGTTAACTTTTTGGAGTCCCAGTTCAGGGAAGGTGTTTCAGATAACTATACTCTAGCTCTCATAAGTTATGCATTGTCATCTGTGGACAGTTCTGAAGGGAGAGCGGCTCTGAATATGCTGAATCAGAGAGCAGAACACGAAGGTAAGTGTATTCTTTTATTATTTATAGATTGTGATTTCTTTGTTATAGGGCACACTGGGTTGCAGATCTGTGTTCAGTGGACTGAAAATTAAGGGACTTGCTTAAAATTTTCTGATTTAAAGGATGCATAGCCTAGTGGATAGGTCACTGGATTTGGAGTCATAATGATCTGAATTCAAATCTTTCATCAGCTGTTTACAAGCTGTATAAACCCTCTTTCTGCAACTATAAAATGGGATCATTATAGCCCCTACCTTTTAGGATTGTGAGGATCAAATGAAATTGATTTTTTTTTTAAATCCTTGTGGTGTCATATAATTATTAGCTCTTATTATTATTAGAAAATGGAGAGGTTTGAGTTTGATGGCTTCTAAAGTTCCTTTGGAGCAGTTGGATGGTACAGTGGTTATCATGACAGGTCTGGAATCAGGAAGATTCACCTTTGTGAATTCAGATCTGGCTTCAGATGCTTACTAGCTGTGTGACCTTGGGCAAGTTACTTAACCCTGTTTGCCTCAGTTTCCTCATTTGTAAAATGAGCTGGAGAAAGAAATGGCGAGCTATTCCAATATCTTTGCTAAGAAAACTCTGAATGGGGTCATGAAGAATCAGATGTGACTAACTGATTAAATAACAATACTTAAATTATTTTAAAGGTAATATATGCTGAGATTATTGAAATGAGTTACCATTTTGACTATTTGATGCCTCCTGCAAGGTGGCCCAGAATCTTTCTACTCTATTATATGTCCATTAAGCTGCTCTATCCCCTGTCTTCTGTAACCATTTTTCAGCTAGAATACTACCAAATCTAAACATATATTTTAGTGTCAATCTACAGGCAGAATGTATCCAAAAGAGTGTTGTGGAAACATCATACCTACTAATTCTAAATTTTGCCAGTTTAAGTAAAGGATAATCTCATAAAATTGGTAGACATTTGTAAGATTTCACAGAACATTGTATCATCATCATCATCACCATCAACAATAACAATAGTCAGGTGGTAAACACTTATATTTATTAAACACCTATATATATCAGCCATTATGTATTGAAAGAAAGGCAAAAGCAGAGTTCCTACTCTCAAGGAGCTCACAGTCTAAGGGTGGAAGACAACATCCAAAGGAAGCTAAAAAGGAGAGGCTATCTCGGTCTATCCTAGACTAAGAGGCAGAAGGAAACTTGGAGGCCATAAAATTTAAACCTTCTCCCCCTTCTCTATTATATAGGTGAGGAGATTGAGGTCTAGAGTGATTGACTTTTTGATAGGCACTCAGCTAGTAAATATCTGAGGTGAGTTTTGAACCTCAGTTACTCCAAATACAGTAGACTTTCTGATATAGCAGGCTGAATTTCTTTCTTTCTTTCTTTCTTTTTTTCTTTCTTTTTCTTTCTTTCTTTCTTTCTTTCTTTCTTTCTTTCTTTCTTTCTTTTTTATTTGCACAATATATGTATGGGTAATTTTTCAACATTGACACTTGCAAAGCTTTCCGTTACAAATTTTTTCCCCCTAGTCCTCACCCCTCCCCTAGATGGCAGGAAGTCTATTACATGTTAATTATATTAAAATACTTGACAAATCGAATATGTGTATACATATTTATACAATTATCTTGCTGTATGAGAAAAATCGGATCTACAAGAAAAAGCATATGAGAAGGGAAACATAATGCAAGCAAACATCAATAGAGAGCATGAAAATGCTGTGTTGTGGTCCCCATTTCATATCCCTCTCTGGGTGTATATGGTTTTCTTCAGTGAACAATTGGAACTGGTTTGAAACATTTTATTGTTGAAAAGAGCCCTGTCCATCAGAATTGATCATCATATAGTCTTGCTGTTGTAGCAGGCTGAATTTCAAATGTTTCTGCTGAAGCAGAAAGAATCCTTGTTATTTTTTTCTTCTGCTAGCTGAAAGATCTACTCACTTGATTATCTTTGGCATAGATGTAGCTCTGGGTGATTGACTGATTTAGCTACTAATTCAAATAGTTCCTGCAGTATTTGGTAGATAGGAAGAGGAACCCTGAAAGGGTGAACCTTGCCCTCTCCAGAATATGTGGCATAAGAATTTTGTGTATGTGGTGGCAATTGGGGTTAAGTGACTTGCCCATGGTCACACAGCTAGGACGTGTTAAGTGACTGAGGCAAGATTTGAACTCAGATCCTTCTGACTCCAAGGCCAGTGCTCTAATTAAAGTGGCTCTGTGTGCCACTTAGCTGCCCCTGTGGCATAAGAATTTTTAGGAGATTCCACAAGATTAGGTCTACATGGTGAATTTTACTGAGGGTGGGGCCATAATTTATACTTCTTTTACCATGACTTTTTAAGAATGAAATATGTTGTCATACAGAATTTTAAAACTAATGGAGTTCTTAGCTATCATCTAGGTCTCTATTTGGAGAAAGTTAGGCTTAGGGAGATTAAATGACTGGTCTGACTTCATACAATTAGTTAATGATATAACTGGGACAACTTAGGTTTCTTTTTCTTCTTCCATTGATGTTTTTTGTTTTAAAATCATCTTCATTTCTGAATATAACCTTCCTCATCCTTTACTTTGTGAGCCTACCCTTGTAAAAAAGATTAAACAAAAAATTGGGAATAGGAGGAACCAGTTCACCAAAACCAATCAGATATACTGATTATGTCTGATATATACTTTTCCCTTTTTTTAAAAAAAATTCAATTTAATTTTCATTTCTGAATCCTTTTCCTCTTATCTCCCTAAAAGCAAGAAAAACAAAACCCATTACAGATATCTATAATCATGCAAAACAAATTCTGCATCAGCCGTATTTTTTAAAAAATGCTTTATTCTGCACTCTCTCACCTCCCTATCTGGAGGTAATTAGTATGATTAAAACTCTTCTTAATATATACAGATTAAAAATGGGCTTAATTATCCAGCCTTCACCCACTATTGCATATCTTAATGCTTTGTTCTCTTGCAGGAGGCATGCAGTTCTGGGAGTCATCAACATCCAAACTTTCTGAATCCTGGCAGCCAAGTTCCTTGGACATTGAGGTTGCAGCCTATGCGTTATTGTCACACTTCCTGCAAAATCGCATGGCAGAAGGGATGCCCATTATGAAGTGGTTAAGCAAGCAGAGAAATAGGCTGGGAGGTTATTCCTCTACTCAGGTTAGAGCTGATAAGATATTTTCTGAAAATATTATATGTCCGTGTGTGTGTGTGTGTGTGTGTGTGTGTGTGTGTAAAGTTGTTATATGCTGTTCTGAAAAATAGGATTTGGGGCTTTATGGAATTCTGTGGTTATAAGGAAACAGAAGTTATTTTCACAAAGCCATATATAAAGACATTTTATAATTATCATTTTATAGTTACATGATGTTTCCATTGGGTGGGACATAAAGCTTCCATGCTTTGAGATTCCATCTTAAGATTTTCTTTGGTAAAATTAGATTTTTTTAATCCTTTATGAGTGGAAGTATCTGTTGGGTTTATGTGTATCTTTTCCACTTTCACATTTTCTCCTATTCAATGTGGTAAATTTAATATCTGGTTTCTTATAGAGTATGTATCAACTGGTTGACTGGTTGAGTGATGTTTTTGGTGGTTTTTTTTTTTTTTTCCTGAGGCAATTGGGGTTAAGTGACTTGGCCAGGATCACACAGCTAGGAAGTATTAAGTGTCTGAGGTCGGATTTGAATTCAGGTCCTCCTGACTTTAG
The DNA here is from genome assembly GCA_023553655.1 of Myrmecobius fasciatus. NCBI lineage: Eukaryota > Metazoa > Chordata > Mammalia > Dasyuromorphia > Myrmecobiidae > Myrmecobius > Myrmecobius fasciatus. The sequence continues at coordinate 7,795 of JAJPUD010018665.1, read as the reverse complement.
GGCTGGTACTCTACTGCGCCACCTAGCTGCCCCTAAGTGATGATTTTAAAATAAACATTTTAAGGTTTTGTAATAAAGGAATAAAGAGGTTATTTTTAAAATAAAACATTCTTAAAGTCCTTTTGTATTTTTAAAAAAATATAATAAGGTATAGTTATCAATATTTTATAAGTGCCATTTTAAAGGTAAATTGAATTTTCTTCTCAGTCCTGATAAGGCTGGTCCTGCTGGGCTTGAGACACAGTGTATCTTTTCTAGGTCTGTATCCTTTACAGCTGCTTTTCGTTAAGGACATAGAATTTTCAGCACAAATAAGTCATACCAAAAGCCCCCAGTTGTTTCTGGCACTCCATTACCTCCTCATTTTTCAATGCTATTTCAACACAGCTGGGTCACTTTAATATGAAGGGTGAAGAAGCTGACTTAGATGTATCTGATTGGTTCCTTACCTCTGATGTTACAGAAGACAATTAGCTAGTTATCTAGAGAGTTTTTTTTTTCTCATTTAATATACCTTTAGAAGGAATTGTCTTATTACCCTAGTAATTGCTATTTTTGACAGAAAAAAAAGTAATTTACACTGCAATAGTAAGAATTGCCTTCATTTATTGGGGAAAAAGTCAGAATCCTTTAATTGTATTTTTACTCTATAAATGATTTCTTCCTTTCTTCTACCAGGATACTATTGTGGCCTTGCATGCTTTATCTACATTTGCAGCTCTCACTATCACTGGACAGACAGACATGAGAATAACTGTTACTGGACCTAGTGTGACAACACCAACAAAGTTTCCAATTAACACTAAAAACCGCTTTCTTCTCCAGACAGCAGAGGTAAGTAATGAAGAATATATGTCCCTGGAAAATTATTTAAAATTGTATAAAGAATTCATTAAACTGGAGAAATTCTCTTTTGTTCATTTATCATTTGTTTTAATCATGAAACAGATGAACTGATTTTAGATAAATATAGGGCTTAAATTTATGAAATATTGTATCCAGAACCCTGGATTAAAGAAGAGCAGCAGAGTGCTGACCATAGGGTAAATGTTTTAGAACTCAGACTAGGAAAAAGAAGTAGGATAAGGGGGAATATGTTCTTGGCTGGAGAAGAAAGCAGATGATCCAGGAGAGGAAGAGAACAGCAGTGAAACCACTTTGTTAAAACAAAGGATCTCTTAGACCAATGCTCTGACTTTTAGGCATGTTGCATGAAGCATCATTCTAGACAGTAGGGATACTATAAGTCAACAAACAAAACTCTGCTCTCAAGAAGCATATTATATGCTTCACTTCCCCCTTTTCTTCCCACTTTAATGGGATCTTGTACCCCAGTCTGGGAGTAGGGAGAATAGTGGTCTCAGGGTTATGGAAAATAAAAGTAGGAAAAAGAAAAAGAGGGATGAAGTGAAGGTGAATTATGTCATCATGTTTCTCACCATTTGGGACAGAAAGATAAAATCCCTACTGTACTTTTTTTAAGGGTGGAGAGAGTAGGCACTTTAAATGAACAACTTTCAATCACTAGAGACCTTGATTTACCTTTTTACCTTTACTTACACTTAATGAAATAAGGAAATAGTAGCCAGAAGTCACAGTTTAGGGAAGAACCTTCTTATTGTTTATCCTTTGTTCTTTAAGAGGACCAATGACTTGAAGAAAACTAAAAATTAAAAAAAAAAGTTGGTGGAGGAGATGATTCTCCTTTCCTGTCTGCTACAGAAAGCTTTAGATAAGTGGCTCTTAACCTGGTTTCATTCATGACCATAGTTGGGGAAAAATATCTCATCTTTATTTTTTTTTTAGCCTCTAGCTGAATTTTAGCATTTTCTTTAATTATGAATATAGGTAATAATCAAGGCTCTTATCTGACTGACAAAAAAGTCTTATGACCCAAAAAAGGTTAAGCACATTTGCTGAAGATTAGTTGTTTAGCCCTTCCCAAATATGTATCTATTGATAATGAGTATACATTCACATATGTACTGTAAATTTATATGTAGGTATACACATTCCTAGTAGCTAGGTGAGTATATATATAAATGTACATATAAGTATATTCATAAATGTACATATAAATTTATATAAAGATATACACATTCATGGGCAGCTAGGTGCTACAATGGCTGGTTTTGGAGTCAGGAAGAGTATTCTTCCTGAGTTTAGATCTGATCTCAGATACTTATAGGTTATATGACTAGACAAGTCACTTCTGTTTGTCTCATTTTTCTCATCTGTAAAATGAGCTGAAGCAGGAAATGGCAAATGACTGCAGTATCTTTGCCAAGAAATATCATGTACAAATTTTTTTAAACTGAAAAAGAGGGATGATACTGAACTGGTTGTACTCTTACTGGTAGTACTAATCATTCATTCTTTAGGGCTTTGCTATATAATAAATGACATGGCCATAGTCATATATTCATTATTTTTTCTCTCTTCTTCATTCAGCTTGCGGTCCAACAGCCAACTGTAGTTACTGTTTCAGCAAATGGTTTTGGATTTGCTTTCTGTCAGGTATGTAGTCATGTTTTTACTTGTTTAGTTTGGTCACTACTTAATTGATGAGCATATTCCCTCTAACAGAATCTATTTCTCTCTGCCTGAGTAGATTGTTAATTGATAGAGTTGAAAAAAAAATTCTTCCACTGTTGGTTGACCTTTTTGGTGATGTTTGTTTAATTTAGAGGGATGGGAATTTGGATGACAGGCTTGGGATCTGTCATCAGATAATATATATAACGCTCAAGGGTTTTACAGCTTGCTGTAGGACTTGCCAGTGCTGGCATTCTATTGATGTAGTATTTATGAACCCAGAGTGAATTTTACATGCTCATAGAACTATTTGATTAGTTTAAATATCACTGTTTTAAAATGATTCTTTGGAAGGTCCTATAAAAGTAGCATAGATAATTTCTCTTAAACTTTTAATGATTCATTTTTTAATCTGATTATAATTATAAATGGCTTTTAATTTTAAAAATTTGTAAATCTTTCTATTTAGAGTTTTGCTTTTTTACTTGAAGGAGTAACTAATGACTATTTCATTATTAAAGTCCAGTATAGTTTTTGATAGTATTAAATGTTAAATACATGGTTAATTACCATTTCCTATCTTGGTATGAAAAAATGGGTGTTTTTGGAATATATTTATCTCTTGTGGATTCTTTATCCATTTGAATAACTTATCTTATATACTGTTCATTTTAACTTTTTATATATTTAGTATATATATAATTGCATCATATTCAATGTATATCTATCTATCCATCCATCTGTCTGTCTGTCTATCTATCTAGAGGTCAGTTTTATTTTCTGTGGGAATGTCTCTGAAATTATAATGGGGAATCAATGGGAATATATCTTCAAGTGTTCATTTTATGTATAATATTGAAGGAATTTCTCTACTGCCTATTGTAAAGTTAACCTGTTTATTAAAATACAAATTAGAAACAAAAAGCAAATATCCATAAGTAAACTACCACATGACTAATTTCAACATTTGACATAAAATTTGACAAAATAAAACTGAAGGAATTTATTAATAGGTTAGCAATTTTTTTAAATTAAGAAACATAATAAAATAGATATTAGTAATATCTGAAATTAATAGTTATTAGAATAAATGTCATAAGAAAACTGGAGTCTCAAAACCAAACATACAAACATCTTATGTGAAGCCCAAGAAAATATGTTCTAAGTATAAGAAAGATAAGGTTGTTAAAAAAAAAAAAACATGCATAAACTCATACAACACCCTATATACTCCACTCACAAAATCAAAGTGGCAATCAAAGGTAATTCAAAAAGCATGTATTTAAAACATTGAACACACAAAAAACAGTACTGTGGCAGGTACTGGGAAAGAGACAAAGATGTGTAAGACATTTCATGCTCTCATGGAGCTTTCATTTTAATAGAGAAATGTCTCATTTAAATATGAAATTGAAAAAAAGTTGCAAAAAAACCTTGGAAAATTGTTTACCTTTTAAATCCATCAAAGGAAGGAAGTGAATTGAAGAATTAATATGATACCTTAATAGTCACAGTCTAAAATATGCAGAGGACAAAAAAGAAATAGTTAAGAGGCTATCTAAAGGAGACCTTGACTAAGAAAGACATTGAGAACTTTCTCATTTTTGTTATCTTTGGATGCACAAGTCAAGGGTATTAGATTCTATAGCAGTAAATACACAGAATATTCCAAATCTAATCAGCAAAGTAGAAGCATATGAAAAGCACTGAATTAATACCATTTATTCAGATTTTGAAAGATTTTGAGAGCAAAATTATAAAGCTTTCTATGAGTGTAAATTAACCCATGAATGTTTATACATTATTAATATTTACTAACACATTAATATTTATTACTTATTAGTTATTAGATATACATTATTACTGTATTTAAATTTATTAATTACTTATATTGAATTTATTACTTATTTGTTTAAATGTAAATTTACTATCATTTGTAACAGTTATCCTTATTATCTATTATTATTTATAGGATTTATTAATCTATTAATGTTTATTAGTTTATAACTAGAAACAAGCCCTTTGGTAACAGTGTAAGACATGTTAGTAGGAGCTGAATAAATATTTAGCTAAATTCTTTTAAGAAGGGATAGGGTAGAAGAATTAATTGAATTTTAGATGTAAGGGGCCTTAGGTGTCATGAAATACATCCATATTTGACAAAGAAGACTACTACGGTATCCCTTGCAAGTGATCCTCTATTCTCTACTTGAAGATTTCCCCATTAGCTCTTGAGGTACGGTCCCCTTCCTCTTGCAGAGACAGATTTAATTATTTGGAAGGTTTTCCTGCCATCAGACTTAATTTTTTTTTTTTTTTGGACAACTTCTGCTTTTTGCTTCTGCTTTTGTCCTCTGGGTCTAAACAGGGAAAAAAAAATATTCCTTTTTCACATGACAGCCTTTCAAATACTTGGAGACCTTTCTTATGTCTTTTTTTTTTTTTTTGGCTGAGGCAATTGAGGTTAAGTGACTTGCCCAAGGTCACACAGCTAGGGAATGTTAAGTGTCTAAAACCAGATTTGAACTCAGGTCCTCCTGAATTCAGGGCTGGTGTGCTATACACTGTGCCACCTAGCTGCTCCTCTCATGTCCTTTTTGAGACTGAAGAAATAAACTTGTTTTTGGTGCCAGAGGCTGAACTTGGTAGAGCATAAAGAAAATTATGAAATCTTCCAAACGAAAAAAATGCTACTTCTCTTCCCACCAAACTGGTGAAATACACACACACACACACACACACACACACACACACACACACATATTTAAAGAGTAGGTGTCATTGAACATTTAAAGGGGTCAACTTAGTTTTTGTGATTAGAAATCACATTTGATTAATTTCCCGTTTTTATTTAATGAGGGTCACTGAGTAGGTAGACTAGGAAGAATCTATGAATGCAATTTATTTATACTTAAATCTTTCACATAGTTCTATGCTGAAGGTTATTTTACCTCCACTTTCTGCAATCCCCCTCCTACACATAAACACATGCATAGAAATGGAATCATAATTGGATGGGAAGATGGGGGCAGTAAGCATTCCCTTGTCACAAAAAAAGAACTGGTTTTGAGATTGGAAATTAAAAAAAGCAAGAATAGATGAGAACTCATCATGACAGAGGGATGTAAATAGTGATCTCAGTCAAGGATTTGTTTCATTTAACATTCATCAGGGAAAGGAGCATCATGAAAGCTTTCAGATTTGGAGTTAACACTGAGCTCTAACAGAAAGTAAAACCCCCAATTGTGGGGAATAACTTGCAAGATCATCTCATAAGGCAACATGTTGTTATTGTTCAGTTATTTAACTTATATCTGACTCTCTGTGACTCTGTTCAGTTTTTCTTGGCAAAGATACTGGAATGCCATTTCCTTTTCCAGTACATGGAGGCAAACGGAGGAAAATGAGGCAAAATGAGAGACTTGCTCATGGTCACACAGTTAAACTAATAAGTGTTTGAAGCTAGACGAACTCAGGTTGTACTAACTCCAGGTGTGGCACTCTACTACCTAACTGCTCTACCTGACACATAAATCATATTTAATGAATGCACATTGATTGGCTTGACATATATAGTTACTTTCATGATAGCATTTTTTTAAGGTAATATACAGAGGTTATTTAATTTTGTAAGGGTGAAAACTATTCAGAAAGATCACAACCCATCTCTAATTAGTTTGGAGAGAAGACTTAGAAAGTAGTTGCCTAAGAACAACTTAAAGAGATTAAGTGATTAACCTGTCATCACATAACTACAAAGAGTAAAAGGACATGATTTGAACCTAAATTTTCCATACTCTATATCCAATACTTTATCAGTTATTCCATGCTGCCTTTCTTTGTTAGACCATAAAAGTAATTTTTTCCATTTAGCAGATTATTTCAAAATTTTACCTGAGTGTTCAAAGGAATCTTAGCAAGCATGCTGATAGCTTGTTATAACACTGATAGCTGGTTATAACATTCTTTCCCTCTCTTTTATTTGTGGCAGCTCAATGTTGTATACAATGTGAAAAATTCAGAGTCTTCCAGAAGGCGCAGATCCATCGAAAGCCAAGAAGCCTTTGACTTAGATGTTGCTGTTAAAGATAATAAAGAGGACATCAATCATTTAACTGTGAATGTTTGCACCAGGTAGGTCTTTATTTGGGTATTCACTTCTGTATTTTATGATTTTACTGAGGATGTAAATCATTATGTTCCTGGACAAATGTCAGAGGACTAGCCCATTGTTTCTTTCTCTAGTTATTAAATAGTTTTGGACATAAGAAGAACAAATGAAAAAATTTCAGAATATGTTCATTATTCCAAATACAGAATAAAGCCTTAAGGTTTCTGTAATGGAACAATGTTTAAAGTATTTAAGAAGTACTTAATTATATATTTTTCTGAAGAAAGGCATTTATAATTTGGTGGAAAAACAAAAATAAGACAAAGACAACAATTAGAGAACAATGAAGTATTAAACCAAGTGGTAGCTAAGTGCTATAGTGATTTAAGAATGGGAAGGTATCATTGAGGACTAAAGAACTTCATGAAGAGAGTTGGAATTTTAAAGGGCTGTGGAGAAAAGTTATAACTCTGCTAAGAGATGGGAAGAAATTAAGGTATTTCAGGGGTATGTATGAGGAAAGCTGATGAAATGGACTTTCATGTAGTTTGCTTATTTCAGTATGTAAAGAGATGAGATCTACTTACTTTTCTATTTAACATAAATACATGGTAGTTGAACAATTTTTATAATACGAACCTCCTAACTCTTATTTGAGCAACTGTAAAAATCTCAATAGCTACCTGGAAATTAAATTAGAAAAAAAATCCTTAATATCAACTTTCAGCTATTCCCACCATGTTTATCATTTTATATATAATTCTTAATCTAAAAAAGATAGATCTTGGAAATACTATTTTAAAGATGACTTTCAAAGACCAAGTCATTTTGACTATTATAAATACCTAAATTAACTTCAGAGGACTTATAAAGGAAGATGTGATCTGTACCCAGAGAAAGAACTGAAAAATAGAAGTATATGTAATATGGTTTTATGTGTATGTGTGTATATATATATATGTATATATATGTGTGCATATATGCATATACATACATGTTTATTTATCCACCTATTTGTTTCTAATGGAAGCCATCTCTAGGAGGGAAGAAGGAGGGAAAATAAAGTTACATGATAATTATATATTTAAAAAGAAAAACAAATTGTACGTGATAGATTTTCAGTTTTATGTGCAAAATTAAAAAAAAAAA
>JAJPUD010018664.1:13509-28236 GCA_023553655.1 Myrmecobius fasciatus | reverse complement strand
CTTTCTGGCTTCTAGTAATATCTTTTCCTTGGTATGATAGTTCTGGAATTTAGCCACGATATTTCTGGGGGACTTAATTTTTGGGTTTCTTTCAGGAGGTGATCAGTGGATTGTTTCAAGGAGTATTTTGCCTTCTGGATCTAAAATATCAGGGCAGTTTTCTTTTATGATTTCCTTGAAGATAGTGTCTAGGTTCTTTTTTTCATCATGGCTTTCAGGAAGCCCTATAATCCTTAGATTGTCTCTCCTAGTTCTATTTTACAGGTCAGTTGTTTTTCCTAGGAGATATTTCATATTTTTCTCTCTTTTCATTTTTTTCTTTTTGTTCGACTGATTCTTGAAGTCTTGATGAGTCATTTATTTCCAATTGTTCGATTCTAATTTTTAATGTCTTATTTTCTTCATTTACTGTTTTTAGTTCCTTTTGCAATTGACCATTTACATTTTTTTGTTCATTGCATTCTTTTTCCATTTTTTCTATTTTATTTTGCAATAATCTCATTTCATTTCCCCATGTTTCTTCTAACTCTCTTTTAAGATTTTTTATGGAATCTTCAAAGAAAGCCTTGTGACATGGAGACCAGTTTATGTCTCTCTTTGGGGCTTTTTCTGGAGTTGCTTTATCTTTAGGGGCCTCAGGATTTGAGGTCTGTTCTTCCCTCTCTCCATAAGTTGTCTATGGTGAGAGCTCTTTTTGGTTTTTTATTCATTTTTTTTAAAGGTGTGAGGTCTGTTTAAGGCAAAGGTGGGGCAGCTGCTTTAATTTGCCCTGGGGAAGTTCTGCTGATTGAGTTATTTCAGGAACTGGGCAGTTCTGCTGAGTGAATTATGTCAGATGCTGGGCAATTCTGCTTTAGATCACACTGTGGCAGTTCTGCTGATTGAATTATTTCAGATACTGGGCAGTTCTGCTGATTGAATTATTTCTGGTGCTGATCAGTCCTGCTGATTGATTGATCACCCTAGGGTGTTGTGTAGTGGCAGCTAAGTCTGATGCTCATCAGGGGTTCAGTGGTTCACAATCTACCCCCCACAAAAGGCAGACCCTCCAAACTACCTGCCCACAATCAGGACAGATTGGCCCAAGAGGCCCCCAGAAGACTCCCAGGTGTGTGAAAAGCACAACACTCCCACTCCTGTTCCGACTCCTGTTCCAACTCCCTGCTCCAGCTCCCTGCCCTGGTCTCCCTGTGCTGCAGTCTGGGTTCAGCAGACCACCCCCCTGCCCAATTAAAACAGACCTGTTTTGAAGTTCTTCCAGAGTATCTTCTTCTAGAATCGTGTTGTCCTCCAGATATTGTGGATTTTTTTTTGCTTCAAAATCAGTCTAGAGGCTTCATATGTTGTTGGTTTGAGGGAAGGTTAGAGGGGGTTACAGAGACTCCTGTCTGATCTCCGCCACCATGGCTCCACCCCCAGAAGGAAGTCCTGACAATCTATTTCTTTAACTATAGAATGGACAATGAAGGTGTCTTTGAACTCCTGATTGATAATCTCTTTTGCTGTATAACTTGGAAAATTTCAGTCAACTTTTGTGTGAACAATGAACCTGATAACTTATAAGTCACACCTGAAAAAAAAAATTAGCACCAGGTACTTTCCCACAGGAGAGGAGCTTAATAACATTCAAAATATTTTCTTCATTTGAAAATTTGGCAACAGAGGGTTTAATTTCAACCTGATGTAAATTGATAATGGCTTCAGAACTGGGTGAGGAGTGTCCATTGAGAACACTATGATCTATAGACAATAAATACCAGGATTTTATTGAGTGATAGATATGAGGATTAACCTCAAAGCTGGAGAGGTTACTGAGTTATAGAGGAATAGAGAGAACTTGAAAGTGGCAATGGTGGGGAAGGAGTATTGCAACACACACACCTTTACTAGTGAGCCTAGGGGAATAAGTGAAGGTCCAGTGATCAGGGAGAGCTAGGTTTCAGTGATAGCTAGTAGATGGAAGAAATGGGAGAGGAAAAATTTAATTTGAAGGGAAGTGTTGCCTATGGAACAAGTAATACAGAGGGCATGGTGAAAGAAGAGGGTGGTAGTAAGAATTTAGGGTGAGATGGCTGGGGGAGAGTGTTTTATATTGTAAAGAGTCTTGTGAAGAGGGTAGAAGATCATAATATCATTTGCTTTATATTGATGCCGAGGTAGAATGGCTGACAGTGCTCATGTTCATAGTTGAGGAATAAAGCTGTGACTTAGGGTAAAATCTCCACTTAAGCCACCAAGATTGTGTTCTGCTCCAGCTCTTTCTCTTCCTCTGTGAACAAGTGGAACTTAATTACTCTGACTCTTTATTGCCCTTTCAATAAAAAGAATTTTAGTGTACCCCAGATTCCAGTATCTCAGCCAGAACTTGTTCTAGCCAATTTTAAGAGACTTGAGTTCTTCATCTGTAAAAGGGAGAAATTGAACTAAATTATATACAAGGTTCTTGCCAGCCACAGATTCATTATTCTTTTATACTATGAATAATATGTCTAAAAATTCTTTAACTATAGCAAGTAATGTATTCTCAAATAATGTAGCAGGTTCATATAATCATAACTATAAAGTTAGAAGAGATGTCAAAGACCAACCTTTTTATTTTACAGATGGGGAAACTGAAGCACAGGTACTTTAAGTGATTCACCAGTTGTTATACAGGTAGTGAATGGAAGAAACAATATTTATAACCAAGTCTGAGATTTGAAATCCCCATCCTACTTGTATTATTTTTACTGGTAGGACAGAGAATCTGAGATCCTCCCAAAGGCATTGTATTGAATATGCTTGATGTCAAATTTTATCTGCTATCCAGTTTACTCTATCTTACTGTATGCTCATTGACAATCGCCTATCCTGAATTCTGTAGTCTGTAGTGACTTTCCGGGGTTAGTGACAGATGAGTTATCTAATATTTTCTTAGGCTGGCCAATGGAAGTTCCAAGGCCAAGTATTGCTTTCTCTATATTAACTAAGAGCCTTCCATCTCTCCCTTCTCATTGACCCCATGTGTCTTTCATAAGCTCATGACTCTTTCTTAGAACACCTTCTTATTGACATTAAAAATACATTAGACTGCTTCCTTTACATCAAAAGACCAGAACAATTCACCTCCAATTCTGCTTCACCTTCTACCTCAGGATGTCAGGAAAATGAAAGAGAAATCACCAACCACTTGTGATCTGCAAAGATTTGACACAACCAGGTGTTACAGTAAAATCAGATTAGATTTCATTCTGTCATGTTACTTTTTAAAGAAACATATTGATCTTTTAATGTACTAAAAACTTTGGGCCTTTTTTTCATAAAAAAATGTGGTCTAGCCGTACTTCTATAGATGCACACATATTCATAAGTATGTACACAGATATGTACATATATATACATATAAAATATATGAAACATATATGTATATATCCAAATGTAAATGAATAACTTTTTTTCTTTATTTAAATATGTTTCATCTTATTATATTCAGTTCACTAGCCTAGACAGTAAAGATTTTATTGAATTCTGTCTCTCTCATCTAGGGTATTAGCTGTCCTTTCCAGCTTCATGCCATCAGCAGATTTGATAAGCATGACAATTTTGCCTTCATCCCAGTCACTGATAAAAATATCAAACCAAGCCAGATTGTATAAAGAAACACCATACCTTAGATTTATCATTATAGCATAGATAATTAATACTGTCTATAAAATTAAAATGCCTTACTTAATCTGATAACAAAGGCTGATTTTTAGAAAAAAGAACCTTAAAAATTTGCATATCTTTGAGTCTCTCTGTTACATATAGGGACATGGAATCCTTCCTGTCTCTCAGGCAGTGTGATTAATTACATCTTAAAATATAGAGCAGTGACCCGAATGCAATAAAATGAAATTCAATAGGAATAAATGTGAAATCTCACATTTTAGCATAAAAAATCAATTTTAAATTTACAAGATGGTTAGATAGCAATTCTAAAAAGAAATGGAAGTTTGAGTCAGAAGTGTGGTTGTTGTTGTTAATGCTGAGCTGTTTTTCAATCATGTCTGACTCTTTGTAACCCCATTTGTTGTTTTCTTAGCAAAGAAACTTCTTCAGCTCATTTTACAAATGAAGAAACTGAGGCAAACAGGGTGAAGTGACTTTTCCAGAGTCTCACAGCTAGTAAATGTCAGAGAACAGATTTGAACTCAGGAAGATGAGGCTTTCCAGAATCCTATTCAATACACCACCTTGCTGCCTCTAGAAGTATGATATGGCAACCAACCAACCAAACAAACAAACAAACCAAAAAAAAAAAATACTATCTTTGGCCTCATTGAGAGGGGCAAAGTTCTCAAGAATAAGGAAATTATATTCCCAGTGCATTGTGCTCTCCTCTTACTTCATCTGGAATGCTGTTTAGTTCTGGGCAGTCATGATTTAAGAAGAACATTGATAATTTGAGAATATACAGGGGGGAAATCATGAATCCACATTATATGAGAATAAGATGAAGAAACTGGGTATGATTAGTCTGAACGAAGGAAGATTTTGGAAAGGCTATCACATAGAAGATAGTTCTATGTGATATCTTCTATCTGATAGAACATAGTTAATAATAGGTAAACACATGGTTCTTACTATGTGCCAGGCACTATGCGAAATGATTTACAACTTTTATCTCATTTGACCCTCATTACTATTATTATTACAATTAGTGTACAGATGAAAAAGCGAAAACATACAGAGTTTAAATGACTTGCTCCTGATCACATAGCGATTAAGTGTCTGAGATCACATTTGAACTCCAGTCTTATTGACTGTCAACTCACCATCTACCTTTGTGAATGGATGAATTAAAATTTTTCTGCTTAGTCCCAATGAGCAGAACCATAAATATTACATTAACTTACAAAATGAGCCAAACTATTTTGTAGTCAGGAAATCCAAATGGGAATTCATACACTTCCCTTACCTTCAAAAACAAGCAAACAAACAAAAAACAAATCTTTGAGACTAGAATAGGATACTTCAAGGAATTATGGATTCCTCCTCCTTGGAGTTCTCCAAGAGACAGTACACAATAATTCATCATGCATGTTATATGGGAATTTCTTACATAGATGGACTTTGGGCATATGGTCACTGAGGTGACTTCCACTTGTCCACTCTGTGATTCTATGATTTTGTGATCTTATAGCACTTTCCCCAGATTTCTTCTTTGTTCTTTTTATAACATCCTTGTACCTTCATTATCTATGCTTATTTTCCCTCTCAGCCCCTCATTAACAGATCATAGGTCCTTAAAAATAAAGTCAGTAGGGAGTCATTATGGCAAAGTAATAAGAGAAAATATAGCTAATCTTACTCTGTCATGATCACTCCAAACCTATTTAGAAATGAACCAGATTGAATTCTGACTCAGAAATCGAAGAACAAATACTATCAAATACCTTTTTTTTCCTAGTTCAGGTCAGCATGATAACAAAAAGGTCTATGGACACTTGAAATAGTTATCTACCTAGGAAGAGTCCCATACATGAAAAAGATTGTGTACCAGGCAAAGAACTTACAAATTTAGCAAATATGGGGGCAATCTTGTACAGGGTACAGCACAGATGCCAATCGGCAGATCTGTTATTTCCTACTCAGTAATAGAATACATATCTGACCTTGTCTAGGGTGCCTATGGTATTCCAGGGCAAGGAGCAGTCACAAGCCATAGAATGTAGCTATGTAAAAAGCAAGGAGCAAGTTTAGAAACAAAAAGAAGATTCACAATTCTGCTCCCAGGAGCTAAGCATGATTTCCATTAAAGCTGCTAGCCCAGTGTCAATCCTGCAGTAAAATAGCTGGAGCAAAGAATGATAAACAAAAGTTGAACCTACATTTTATTGTCTCTCTGAACCTACAGAACTTTCCAACTGGCTCCAACTCAAACTCAGGTAAGGAACTTTTAGCACTCAGACATGGGGCAAAAAATTAGAAATTTAACATTTGAGGATCACTGAAAGTTTAAAAAAAAATTCCAACCTGACCTGTTCATTAGATCCTAGAAAAATTAAACCCTTGATACCCTCAAAAAAGAAGTAGTAATGCCAGACTAGACATTCCTTCCAAAATTGGGCAGTGCCCAGCCCCATCTATGCTGTTTTCCTGATTCTGCTCACTTCCATTTTTATACATCTGTATAGATTTCTCTGAAAATTCTAAACGTATGAAATGGAGTGAGTCAGAAACAAGAGAACAGTATATTTAGTGACAGCATGGATATGTATGCATACAGAAATATGTGTGGAACCATATTCCCAAAATATCCTGACTATATATAGAAATATCTATATCTATATTCATACATGAATACATATATATATGTATATACACACAGAGAGAAACATCTATATATCTATAGACAGAGATCTACCAATATATCTTGAAAGCTAGAGATAGAGGTAGAGATAGAGAATGAAATATCCATGAGAACTATAACAGCTAGGCGGTGCAGGAGATAGAACAACTAGCCTGGAGTTAGGAAGACTTAAGTTCAAATCCATTTTCAAAAATCTACTAGATGTGCGACCCTGAACAAGTCACTTCACTCTTTTTGTCTCATTTTCCTCATCTATAAAATGAGCTGGAGAAGGAAATGGCAAACTACTCCATTATCTTTGCCAGGGAACATCCCAAATGGAATCAAGAAGATATGGCGTGATTAAAATGACTGAAAAACAACAATATTTATAAGGAAATTTGACTGCTGCATGATTTTTAGGAGATAGGATGGATGGGTTAGATGCTATTTGATTCAATTCAACATGCCTATTATGATTTATGTGCTATTTGATATAATTGAACATTTATGATGTATCGTATATTGTGCTGGTTGCAAAGATTACAAAAACATAAATTAAATAGTTTCTGCCTTCAATGAACTTATATATTATTTGAATATAATATATGTATAGATGAGTTTTCTCAAAAACAATTATTGCACTTATCTTAAATATACAAGGTATTTATATTCCTATTCTGAATTGGAAAATGAGTCATAACAGCTCAGTGGCTAAGTATGACTTATTTAGATTAATGTGACCTGCTTCATATCTCACTCTCTTTACCCCTTTCCAACTAGACTCACATGACACAGTAAGATTTACATATTAATTTCTATTAAACAAAACTGTCCCTTTGAAATTAATGGCAAAGAGCATAAGGGAATTACTACCACAATAGAAATAAACACTGGGTTAACATTTTTTTTAAATCAGCTCTATACAATATTGAAATGTCTCAATTTCAAATCAGATCATAATATGATTAAAATTCAATTACCTTTTCTATTTTGAAGAGCCAAGTAGCTTCAAGAACATAAAGTTCAAATGTAAGGATCAGGAAAGTAAAGTGTCCAGGCTGTTGTCATCTTCTAGGAATTCTTGGCTATCCTGATGCTTTTAGTCATTTTCAAGAGCCTTTGGATTAGATCCCAGTAAATGTTGTTTATGCCTGGTTGCAGTCAATCTGAGACATTCATTGTCATGTTCAATCATAAGCTGAGGCAATCAGCCTATGCTGCTATTTCTGTAATCCTCTGCCTTTGTTCACAATCTATATGAGTTCTCTTCTTACAATCTGACTTTGGAGAAATAAAGTTTTCATTAAAAACAAAACAAAACAAAACAAAAAACTTGACTAGAAGCCAAGATGATAGATTAGAGGCAACTAAGTTGAACTCTCTCAACATTACCCACCAAATAATTTTAAAATAATACTTTAAATAAAATGATGAAGTTCCAAGGTAAGGCACTTTTTCTTAGCCTAATAAAAATTAGAGGGTTAAAAGGAGAAGTTTGTGATACCACATTGAAGGCCTGTCAAGAGTCCACACAGGGTAAGGTAAAAAAGGTAAGGTAAAGGTAACAGGGGCCTCAGCATAAGCAAAAGTCAGAGAGTTCTCATTTCAAAGATGGTGAGGAAAACTGACAAATGGTCAGCAACATATTACATAGCATCCTCTTATGGTACTGGGTATTGTTGGCACCAAATGGCAGGTCTATTTCCCATATACAGTTCTAGGTCACAATTTCCCCAGAGAGGAGCACTGGGTGGGGAGGGGTCAGTCACAACCGAACAGGGGCTCTAGTCTTAGTTCCAAGACAAGAAAATACTACCACCTATGGCTATAGAAGACCAGGGCTTGTTATGCATAAAGACAGGAGTATGGTCCAGGGGATCAGTGACCATAATAATTCTCCCAGGGTCACATCACTTTAGAAGTCCTCAATATTTATGAATTCCCAGGATTAACTGAAAACAGGAGCACAAAAATGTTTAAAACTTGGAACAGTATCACACACTCACAAATGTGAGCAGAGACCAACTTTAGCATAAAATTCAAAGTCAAAAAATAAGCTAGAAAAATGAGCAAACAACAATAAAAAAGAATTTGATCTTAAAAAACTACTTGTTTACAGAGATCAAGACATAAACTCAGAAGACTACAATGTACAAACAGCTACAAAGTCTCAAACAAAAATGCTAGTTGGACCCAAGTCTAACAAAAATTCATGAAAGTGTTAAAAAAAAGTGATCAGAGGGGTAGAGAAAAAATTATTTAAAGAACTGAAAGTGATGTAAAAATATGAAAAGAGGATTAATAATTTGGTAAAAGAAGCACAAGGATATTGAATTAAATAACACCTCAAAACCTGAATTGGCCTAATAATAAAAGAGGATCATAAATTTGTTAAAGAGAAACCCCAACAAAACAGAATTGGCCAAATGGAAAAAGAAGTACAAAAGCTAAATGAAGAAGATAATTCCTTAAAATTTAAAATTGGGCATATGGAAGTTAATGATTCCATGACAAATAAAGAAGCATTTTTTAAAAAGTCAAAAGAATGAAAATATAAAAGAAAAAAAGAGGTGAAATGTCTCATTTGAACAACAATTGGCCTAGGCAATAGATCAAAGTGGGATGATTTAAGAATTAATATACCACCTGAACTCCATGATCAAAAAAAATTAACTTAGACGTATTACAAGAAATTAGCAAAGTAAATTGCCCTGATAACTTAGATCTAGAGAGCAAAATGGAAGTTAAAAAAATCCACCAATCACCTACTAGAAGAGATTTCTAAATGATCTAATTGAAAACTTCCAGAAATATTATAGCCAAATTCCAGAATTCTCAGGTCAAAGAGAAAATATTTCAAGCAGCCAGAAAGACACACTTGAAATATAATTGAACCACAAGCAGGTTTACATAAAAATTTAGTGGTTTTCAAGTTAAAGGAGCAAGGGGTTTGGGATATTATATTCCAGAAGGCAAAGGAGTTAGGTTTAAAACCAAGTATAACATATTTAGTAAAACTGACAATAATTTTTCTTCGGGGAGGGGAATAGATATTTAATGAAATAGAGGAATATTAAACATTCCTGATGAAAAATACCAGAGGTGAATGAAAAATATTGGCATTCACATATAAGAAACAAGAGACGCATAATAAAGAAAGCATGATTCATTTAAAAATCATAATAATCATAAGCATTTCTAAAAAATTAAAGTGATTGCTGTTGTTTGTCCTTTGTTCTAGAGGACCATGACATCAGGGAGGGAATGCCATGACATGAAAGTGTATTGGATTTGATTGAGGGAAGGCTATGCAAGGTCACCTGCCTCACTTTCCCCTCAAGAGCCATCTGGGTCCAGTGGCCAGATATATATCAGGATGATTTGAGATGACCTGGATGAAGTGGCTTTTTTAATGTAAGATCTTCAACAGGTTTGAGTTTCATTGAAGCCACATCCATTCAATGATTAAGAGTAGGTGGCAAATAAGGCAAAGAATCTCCTGTTTCACTTAGTCAAAATAAATAAATAAATAGATCTGGGAGGGGAAGACACTAAGGATTTCTGGCCAAAGCAGAAATAATTGCTATTTACATTCAATCCGAGTCAATCAGGACCCAAACAATGAAAAAATGGGGCTTGCCTAGGATATATTGGTGGCCAATGAGAAGATAACACATATAACTTCTAAGAATTTTAACATTATTTGAGTAATTAAAAGGAATCTACAATAACTGAAGGCATGGGTGGGAATTTATTATATTGGAATTATCTCCAAAAAGATTGAAGAAAGAAGAAAAGGGGATACATTTGGCAAAAGGGGAAGAAAGAGGTAGAATGGGGAAAATGTTGTTTCTCATATAATGGGGAATAGTGATGACAAGGCAGTGAACTACATCCTTAGAAACTTTCAATTAGAGACTGAATAACTATCAAGAATAAAGCATATTGAGCTTCAAGAAGTTTTCTCCCTTCCTCCATGAATCTTTCCTTGATTGCTCCTCCCACCCTTGATAGTGAAGTCTCCCTTCTTAAAGAAATAAGGAACTCATACAAGAGCTTTTACAATGGAGGGGAAAAAGGCGACTGTTGACTGGCAATGTTTGAACTTCACTCATCAGAATTGATTCAAAGAATATATACACTCACTTAGATTTATAATTGTAACATTGTACAGGGGATATTCAGAGAGGAAGAGCAAATATGTAGCTTCCCTGATTATCAGATTTTGCTCCAGCCCTTCATAAACGGGAAGACACACAGAGGGTCAAAATAAAGGTCTGGGGCAGCCAAATGAACAAAAATAAAATCAGATAGTAATTATGACCTCTGATTTTAAAAAATCTAATTAAAAGGGATATTCAGGGAAACTACATTTTGCTAAAAGGTATCAAAGAAAATGAAGTAATATCAAAAAAAAATTTATAGCAAATTTCTCCTGTAAAGGTTTCATTTCTCCTATGTATACTGAGTATGGAACTAAATCACATTTATAAAAATAAGAACAATTTCCTAATTGAGAAATGATCAAAGGAAACAAATAAGTAGTTTCTAAGAATTTATCAGAGCTATTTATAGTCATTTGAAAAAAATGCTCAAAATCATTAATAATTAGAGAAAAGCAAATTAAAGCACTGAGGTACCATCTCACATTTCAGAAGTGATAAATACTATAAAAAATGAAGGAAAAATAGGTACTCATATGAATTATTGATAGAATAGTAGACTGGTCTAACTATTGCGAAGAACAATTTGGAACTAGGTCCAAAGGGCTGTGAAACTATGCATACCTTTGATCCAGCAATGCCTCTCCTAGGTCTATATTTCAGAGATCAAATAAAAAAGGTAGGAAAGTATCTATATCCATCTGTACAAAATATTTATAGCAACTCTTGTGGCAAAGAATTAGAAACTGAGGGGATGTTCATCAACTGAGGGATGACTAAACAAGTCATAGCATAGATTATGATGAAACAATATTATACTATGGAAAAAGATGAAAGGGTGGTTTTAGAAAAAAAAAAAAACATGGCAAGACCATAACACAAAATGAAGTGGGAAAAGGAAGATTCTCATGCACAATAACAGCAATATTGTAATGATGACCAACTGTGAATCATTTGTCTACTCTGATATACAGAATGATCCCAGACAATTTCAAATGACTCATGATGAAAAAAATACTGTCCACCACCAGAGAGAACTGATGGACTCTGAAGGCAAATTGAAATATGATTTTCTCACTTTTTTATTTTTGGGGTTTTTTTAGATATAGCTGATATAGAAATGTTTTCCATATTTTCATATACATAAATCATATCAAATTATGTTCCTTCTCAGTGGGCAAGGGAGATGATAAAAGAGTGAGAATTTGTAATTTAACATTTAATAAGAAGAGAATGTTTAAAATGAATAAAACCAAAAAATGTGTTAATTTTTTAAAAAAATATCCCTTTCATAAACCAGAATCCATTCAGCTATTCCCCAATTGATAAGCAAGTATAGGTGATGAAGAGTTTACCCATATAGTAATAGAAGTGATGGACTCTATATGCAGACTGAGATACATTTTTTTGGACATGGGTAATATGGGAATGTATTTTGCCTGTCAATGCATATTAGTATAAGGTTATTGTTTTTAGGAGGGAAAAATGAGAGAGAGATAAACAAGTATTTATTATTTTAGAACACTGAAATAATTTCAATTCAAAACTTTAAACATTTTTTGGTATCTTAATTTTATATCATTTTAACTTCTGATATATTTATTTTTCTTTCTAACCCCTCAAAATATATATCTTGTAGCAAAGAACATAAAGGAAGTAGAAAAAATTAAATTCAGCAAAATTAATATATTGACTGAACCTGAGAATACTTGCAATATTTCACACCCATAACCCCCCCCAGTCCTACAAAAATTTGAAGGGGGTAAACTTTTTCAACTCTACTCTGAGATTAAGCTTAAAGAAGGAAGGATGAAAGGAGAAAGGGAGGGAAAGAAGGAAGGAGGGAAGAAATGAAGGAAGCAGGGAAGGAGAGAAGGAGAAAGGAAGGATGGAGAAAGGAAGGAAAAGAAAACTCTTGTAATAAATATTAGCAGTCAAGAAAAATAATTCTCAAATTGCCCATGTCCAAAAATGTCTCATGTTGCTTATCGAGTTAAGTATAATAATGTGGACCTAAGAAATTGCAAATACTACAAATCAAGATTTGATTCAATATTTATGGTTTTCTGGATGTAAGAAAGTAATGGAAGATGCTAATAATGCAAATTAATTTTTAAAAATATTTATTTGTTTCAATGAACCAAAATCTGCCTTTTTACATTCACCCTGTCCCCCAATTTAGAATATAAGAAAAACAAAGCCCATTAAAAATGTGTTCTGCATATTTAAAAAAAAATCTAGTTGTTAAACATTTACCAGCATATCCCTGATTTGCCTACATTGCTATGACTTCAAATCAGAGGCAATACCAATTTTCCACTTTAGATCCACTCTCCTCAAAAATAATATGTTCCTAATGGAAGAGAGAAGGAAGATCCCCAGTTCTGTTCTATAACTTTCAGCCACTGAGAATTTGTTTTCTTTTTTAAATTAAGAGAAAAGGATGAATATTTTTAAAGCATCATATAAAAACTCGTCTGATTCTTGCTAATCCTATTTGCTAATCCAACACTTTCTAGTCACCATGAGAGAAAACACAAAGAAAAAAGGAGTCAGTGATTACTTTAGTCTGCTACAAGATACAGTGCTGAATGTTGTATTATACATTTCATAAATCCAGTCAGGTTACATCAGCCATAAGTCACACCTTTTGTTCTCTTACTGAAACAAATTTAGCTAATATTTAATAAGAATGGATATATGCTGCTAACAGGTAGCAGCTGTTCCAAGAGCACTGGTATTTAGAAAATAAGCAAAGGGATGGAACTGAATTATTAATTGACATCAAATTTCCTTCTCATACCTTTATTGGAATTTAAGATCTATGTGGTTTAGGATGAGAATCATGGGGGATATAAGGATTCCCTATGAGATCAGGAATCGCCAATTACCTCCTCAGAATCTGACCAGATGGAGAAAACACACACACACACACACACACACACACACACACTACAATTTTCAAAATATATTTTTAAATCAACTACATGGACCCCAAATTAAGAACATCTCTGTTCTGCTTCAAAGGAATAGGTTCCTCATGTCTTGTACACATACATATGTATACACATATCCACATATACATATACATCACAATCCCAAAGATCATAACTGTTATTCATAGTGTTTAAGTTAATATTTTGCACATATTAGGTTTTCAATCAATACTTATTGACTGACTCCCCATCTCAGATTAAGTGCCAGAAGTGTGGAGGTTGGAAAAGGGACCCCAAGAGTTTGGGGTCACAGATCAGTGTTTCAAGATGTTTCAAAAGAATCTGCAGGCTTGAACCCATCTCCTAGTCAAGGGCAAAGTTTATTGTAATTGAAACACCAATTGAAGCAGGCTAAGTTCCAAAAGAATTTAGCAAAGTGTTAATAGAGATAAGAACCTTTTATCCAGTTTTCTATCATTGACATATTAATTTTATGACCCAGAAGTAAGAGTGTCCTCTCCAGAATTTGGTTCTCACTGACCAACAGATAAACATTTTTGTCTCAGAAGTTTGGTCCCTGGGACTATCCTGAGGCCAGAAGTTATTTAACAATCAACAATAATTTGAGGAATATTCTATCCCAGAATCAGATAATTTAGATTGGGTGTGGAAATTTCCTGAGGCTGACTCCAACCCAGAAGATTTAGAACTACTGATTTTTTTTTTTATTAAAGCTTTTTTATTTGCAAAATATATCCATGGGTAATTTTTCAACATTGAACCTTGCAAAGCCTTCTGTTCCAAATTTTTCTCTGCTTCCCCCCACCCCTCCCCTAGATGTCAGGTAATCTAATACATGTTAATTATGCTAAAATATATGACATATCAAATATATGTATATATATATATACATATATATATATTTATACAGTTATTTTGCTGTACAAGAAATTAGGATCTTAAAAAAAACTGAGAAGGAAAACAAAATGCAAGCAAACATCGACAGAGATGATGCTGAAAATGCTATGTTGTCGTCCACACTCAGATCCCACAGGCCTCTCCCTAGGTATATATAGCTTTTTTTATCGCTGAACAGCAGGAACTGGTTTGAAACATCTAATTGTTGAAGAGAACCATGTCCATCAGAATTGATCATCATATAGTCTTCTTGGTGCCGTGTATAATGATCTCCTGCTTCTGCTCCTTTCACTCAGCATCAGTTCATGTAGGTCTCTCCAGGCCTCTCTGAAATTATCCTGCTGGTCGTTTCTTACACAACAATAATATTCCATAACATTTATATACCATAATT
>JAJPUD010018664.1:1906-13409 GCA_023553655.1 Myrmecobius fasciatus | reverse complement strand
GTTTCTTACACAACAATAATATTCCATAACATTTATATACCATAATTTATTCAGCCATTCTCCAATTGATGGGCATCCATTCAGTTTCCAGTTTCTAGCCACTACAAAAAGGGCTGCCACAAACATTCTTGCACATGTGGGGCACTTTCCTTCCTTTAAGTTCTCTTTGGGATATAGGCCCAGTAGAAACACTTCTGGGTCAAAGGGTATGCACAGTTTGACAACTTTTTCAACATAGTTTCAAATTGCTCTCCAGAATGGTTGGATCCATTCACAGTTCCACCAACAATGTGTCAGTGTCCCAGTTTTCCCACATCCCCTCCAACATTCATCATTATCTTTTCCTGCCATCTTAGCCAATCTGACAGATGCATAATAGTATCTCAGAGTTGCTTTAATTTGCATTTCTTTGGTCAATAGTCATTTGGTGCACCTTTTCATATGATTAGAAATAGTTTTAATTTCTTCATCTGAAAATTGTCAGTTCATATCCTTTGACCAATTATCGATTGGAGAATGGCTTGAATTATTATAAATTTGAGTCAATTCTCTCTATATTTTTAGAAGTGAGGCCTTAATTAGAACCCTTACATGTAAAAATGATTTCCCAATTTATTGATTTTCTCCAAATCTTGCCTGCATTAGTTTTCTTTGTATAAAAACTTTTTAACTTAATATAATCAAAATTATCTATATGGTATTTAATTAAGAGTTCCAGTTCTTCTTTGGACACAAATTCCTTCCTTCTCCACATATTTGAGAGGTAAACTATCCTATGTTTCTTTAATTTGTTTATAATATCACTCTTTATGTCTAAATCATCAACTCATTTATATCTTATCTTGGTATGCTGTGTTAAGTGTGGGTCAAGCTGTAATTTCTTGCACTCTAGTTTCCAATTTTCCCAGTAGTTTTTGTCAAATAGTGAGTTATTATCCCAAAAGCTGGGGTCTTTGGGTTTGTCAAACACTAGATTGCTATAGCTATTGCCTAGTTTGTCCTATGAACCTATCCTATTCCACTGATCGACTCTTCTGTTTCTTAGCCAATACCAAATGGTATTGATAATCACTGCCTTTTAATATAATTTTAAATCTGGCACAGCTAAGCCACCTTCAGCAGCATTTTTTTTCATTAATTCCCTTGAAATTCTTGACCTTTTGTTTTTCCAGATGAACTTTGCTACTATTTTTTCTAGATCTGTGAAATAATTTCTTGGGAGTTTGATTGGCATGGCACTAAAAAAGTAGTATTGTCATTTTTATTATATTTGCTTGGCCTACCCATGAGCATTTGCTATTTTTCCAACTGATTAGGTCTGACTTTATTTGTGTGGAAAGTATTTTGTAGTTTTGCTTATATAGTTCCTGACTTTCCCTTGACAGATAGATTTCCAAATATTTTATATTATCAACAGTTATTTATTTATTTATTCAGCTTTTTGCTGAGGCAATTGGGGTTAAGTGACTTGCCCAGGGTCACACAGCTAGGAAGTATCTGAGACCAAAATTGAACTCAGCCCCTCCTGATTTCAGGTGCTCTAACCACTGTGACACCTAGCTCCCCTATCAACAGTTATTTTGAATCAAATTTCTTTTTGTATCTCTTGCTGCTGAACTTTATTGGTAATATATAAAACTGCTGATGATTTATGTGGATTTATTTTGTATCCTCCAACTTAGCTAAAGTTGTGAGTTGTTTCTGGTAGTTTTTTTGCTGAGTCTCTAGAGGTCTCTAAGTAAACCATCATTTCATCTGCAAAGAGTGATAATTTGGTTTCCTCATTATGTTCCCAATTTTTTAATAGCTCACCTTGTATGAGCCTTTTGATCTCAGAGGCGAGATGAATGAGGCAGGGGAACTCATAGAATGTGAAAAGAGCTCCAGTTTATTGTGCCACACAGCCTTGTTGATATACAGTTTTGCAAGGCTGATCAGCATGTGACCAGTAGGCAATCCCCAATCACCATTCAGAGAAGCAGCTCATGGGCATTGCATATGCATGGCATTTGCCAATGGGAGGAGAGTCGACCCAGCAATGTCAGCAACCTGCTCACAGGTGAGAGGCCCTGTCAAGGAAACCCTGCTCACAAGCAACTAGCTGTGATTTTCAGGCTTAACCCATTCCCATGCCATCCACCAGTGCTCCTTGCTCAACAAGGGCATTTCTGCAATGTGACAGAAAACTTATTGCACCACAGGTCAAGGTGGCCTCTGTACTCCCTCTCAGCAGAGTGCCATACCCTAGCATCATTATCTATTCTAATTCCTTTAATCTGTTTTTCTTCTATTAGTGCCAAAGCTAACATTTATAATAAAATATTGTATAGTAATGATGACAGTGAGCAGACTTGTTTCATGCCTGATTTTTTTTGGAAATTGTTCTAGTTTGTCCCCATTACATATGATGCTTCCTGATGATTTTAAATAGATGCTACTGATCATTTTAAGGAAAACTCCATTTATTCCTATGTTCTCTAATGGTTTTAATAGGAATGGGTGTTGCATTTTATCAAATGCTTTTTCTGCATCTATTGAGATAATCATATGATTTTTTTGGTTTGGTTATTAATATAGTTAATTATGCTGATAGTTTTCCTAATATTGAATCAGCCCTGCATTCCTGGTATAAATCCTACTTGGTCATAGTGTATTATCTTGGGATTGACTTTCTGTAATCTCATTGTTAATATTTTATTTAAGATTTTTACATCAACATTCATTAGGGAAATTGGTCTGTAGTTTTCTTTCTCTGATTTCACCCTACCTGGTTTAGCTATCAGCACCATATCATAGAAGGGATTTGGTAGTACACCTTCTTTCCCTATTTTTCCAAATAGTTTATATAGTATTGGGATTAATTGTTCTTTGAATGTTTGGTAGAACTCACATGTAAATCCTTCTGGCACTGGAATTTTTTTTCTTAGGGAGTTGATTAATAGCTTGTTCTATTTCTTTTTCTAAAATGGGGCTAATTAAATAAATCATTTTCTCTTCTGTTAATCTGGGTAATATATATTTTTATAGATATTCCTCTATTTCATTTAGATTATCAAATTTATTGGCATAAAGTTGGGCAAAGTAACTCCTAATTATTGCTCTAATATCTTCTTCATCTGTGGAAAGTTCTCCCTTTTCATTTTTGAAACTAACATTTTTTTTCTTCTTTCCTTTTTCTAATTAAATTAACTAAAGGCTTACCTATTTTGTTGTTTTTTTCATAAAAACAACTCAGTTTATTTATTAATTCAATAGTTTTCTGACTCTCAATTTTATTAATCTCTCTTTTAATTTCAAAATTTCCAATATGGTACTTAATTTAGGTTTTTTAATTTGTTCTTTTTTCTAGCTTTTTAAATTAAAAGTCCAATTCATTGATCTTCTCTTTCTCTATTTTCTGAAAGTAAGCATATAGAAATATAAAATTACCCCTTATAACTGCTTTGGCTGTACCCCACAAAATTTTTATGTTCTCTCATTATTGTCATTCTTCTGGATGAAATTATTGATTGTGTCTATGATTTGCTGTTTCACCCATTCATTCTTTACGATTAGATTATTTAATTTCCAATTAACTTTTGGTCTATTTTCTCCTGGTCTTATATTGCTTGTGATTTTTTATTGCATCATGATCTGAAAAAAGATGCATTTACTATTTCTGCCTTTCTGCATTTGATTTTGAGGTTTTTATGCCCTAATACATGATCAATTTTTGCATAAGTTCCATGAACCACTAAGAAAAAGGTAAACTTCTTTCTGTCTCCACTCAATTTTCTTCAAAGATCTATCATACCTACCTTTTCTAACATTTTGTTTACCTCCTTAACCTCTTTCTTATTTTTTTGTGGTTTGATTCATTTAGTTCTGAGAGAAAAAGTTTGAGCTCAGCCACTAGTGTAGTTTTGTTGTCTATTTCTTCTTGCATCTCTCTTAACTTCTCTTTTAGGAATTTGAATGCTATACCACTTGGTGCATATGTGTTTAGTATTGATATTGCTTCATTATGTATGGTACCCTTTAGTAAAATATAGTTTCCTTCCTTATGCCTTTTAATTACATCTATCTTTGCTTTTACTTGATCTGAGATCAGAATTGCTATCCCTGCTTTTTTGTGTTGTTGTTGTTCACCTGAAACATAATACATTCTGCTCCAGCCCTTTACCTTCACTCTTTATGTATCTCTATGCTTTAGATGTCTTTTGTGTAAACAATATATTGTAGGATTCTGGCTGTTAATACAGTCTGCTATTCACTTCCGTTTTTTGGGAGACTTCATCCCATTCATATTCACAGTTAAAATAAATAATTCTGTATTTTCTGCCCTCTTATTTACCCAAAGTTATGTTTTTCTCTTCCTTTCCCCTTTCTCCCTCCCCTTTTCCAGTATTTTGCTTTTGAGGATCACCTCCCTCAAACATTACCCCCCTTTTAGAGCCCTTCCCCCTTTTTTCACCTTTCTCCTAATTCTTCTATTTTCACTTCTATCAGTCTTTCCCTTTCTTTTCCCTCTTTCCCTCACACTTCGCTATAGGATGGGATAAGTTTATATGTGAAAACAAATATGTCTATTATTCTCTTTTAGAGCCCAATCTGAGGGTAAGATCCACACAATACTTATCCCCCCGCCCTTCTTTCCCTCAATTATGTTAGGTTTTTTTTTGCCTCTTCATGAGATTTTACCTTATTTTTACCTCTTTTTAACCCTATTTTACTGGCTTTTCCCTCTTTTTCCCAGTTTGATAGCCCTTCCACCTCTAGTTTCTTTTTCATATTATCAAAGTAATATCAAATTATACCCCCATTCTCTAAGTATACCCATAATAGAAATATAGTTCTTAAGAGTTCTTTCCTTTTTGCCTTTTTATGCTTCTCTTGAGTTCTGTGTTCAGAGGTCATTTTTTTTGTTCACATCTGGTTTTTTCATTAGAAATAGGTGGAATTCACCTATATCATTAAATACACATCTTCTTCCCTGGAAGATGATGTTCATTCTAACTGGATAACTTATTCTTGGCTGTAATCCAAGTTCCTTTGCCTTTCTGAATAACTGATTCCAGCCCTTAGATCCTTTAATGTGGAAGCTGATAGATCCTGGGTGATCCTCATTATGGCTCCTCCATATTTGAATTGTTTCTTTCTAGTTTCTTACTATATCTCTTCCTTCAAGGGATAGTCCTGAAATTTAGCCATGATATTCCTTGGAGATTTCATTTTGGGGTCTTTTCTCAGGAGGTGATCCATGAATTCTTTTGACGGGTATTTTACCTTCTGATTCTAAAGCATTAGGGCAGTTTTCTTTCATAATTTCCTTCTAAGATAGTGTCTAAGTTCGTTTTTTCATCATGTTTTTCAGGAAGTCCAATAATCCTTAGATTGTCTCTCCTAGATCTATTTTCCAGATTGGTTGTTTTTCCTCAGAGATATTTCATATTTTCTTTTATTTTTTTTTTCATTTTTTTGTTTTTGTTTGACATTATTGATGTATTATTGATTCATTCATTTCTATTTGTTCAATTCTAATTTTTAATGTATTATTTTATTCAGTTACCTTTTTTAGCTTCTTTTGTAATTGTCCAATTGATTTTTTTTGTTCATTGCAGTCTTTTTCCATTGCACCAATTTTGCTTTTCAGTGAAGTGGTGTCTTTTTCATATCTCTTTTGGCATTATATCCTTCTTGCAATGATCTCATTTCATTTCCCCATTTTTCTTCTAATTCTTTTTTAAGATTCTTTATACAGTGTTTCAGGAAAGTCTTGTAAATGGGGACCAGGTCATGTCTCCCTTTGTTGCTTCCTCGAGTTGTTTTACCTTCATGGACATCAGGATCTGAGGTCTGTATTCCTCTCTCTCCATAAAAGCTGTCTATGGTGAAAGTTCTTTTTTGGTAAAGAACTTTTTATTCATTTTTAAAGCTTGAGGTCTATTCAAAGAAAAGGAGCAACAGCTGCATTAATTTGCTTTGGGGCAGTTCTGCTGATTGACTTCTGGTGCCAGGCAATCAGGGTCAGGCTTAGTGTTCTTAGTGGTTTACAATCTACCTTTTATAAAAGGCAGATCTGCCAAAGTACCGGGTTACTGCCAGGACATAGTAGCCTAAGAGGCTTAGAGAAACTTCCCAGGTGCTTAGAAACTACTACATCCTGAGTCCCAGCTGACTTCCTGCCCTGGTCTCCCATGCTGCTGTATGGGCTCAGCAGACTAACCCCAGCCTGATTAAAATAGACCTGTTCTGAAGCT
Organism: Myrmecobius fasciatus; assembly: GCA_023553655.1. NCBI lineage: Eukaryota > Metazoa > Chordata > Mammalia > Dasyuromorphia > Myrmecobiidae > Myrmecobius > Myrmecobius fasciatus. The sequence continues at coordinate 7,170 of JAJPUD010018664.1, read as the reverse complement.
CTTCCAAGGTAACTTCTTCTAGGAATGTATTGTACTCTAAATATTTTGGGATGCTTTGACTCCAAAACCAATTTAGAAGTTTAATCTGCTATTGGTGTGAGAGAAGATCAGAGGAGGTCACTGAGAATTGTGTCTGCACTCCCCCATCTTGGCTCTGTCCCCCGGATTACTGAATTATTGTTAGAACAGAAGCCTCTAAGTTAGGGGACCTCAAAATCATTGCTGTCTCCCCTAGAAGCTATATTATATCAGAACTGCTAACTCCTTAGATTTGTAAAACATATGCCTGATCATGTTTCTTCCATTCTCAAAAAGCTTCAGTGAATGTTTATTACATCCAGATTAAAATGAAAACTACTCTATTATAATAGCATTCACAGAGCACTTTTAGGTTTGAAAATTTTACAAATGTTGAAGCTAGGTTCTTAGTAGTGTTCACCATGGATTTCCTTGAATGTACATGTTCAAATAGGTATTATTCAGAGTTATAACTCTGAATTGGTTACAGGCCAGTGGAAATATGCAATGTGAATTTAAATTGCTGAGTCAGCTAATGATACAATATTTAGAGCATTAGGCCTGGAGTTAAGAAGAATTGAGTTCAAATTCAGCCTTAGATATTTACTAACTGTGTGATCCCAAACAATTCATTTAATCTCTGTTTGCTAGTTTTCTCAATTGTAAGAAAAAAACAAGATAAGGATGATATATAAAACCTACGTCACAGGGCATTATGAGGATTAAATGAGGTAGAATTGATGGTATAGAAATATTTATTCCTTCCCCTTTCCCCACAATTGGTAAAGCTGGATCTCCTTTTATATTGACAAAAACTCTGGAAAGCAAATGTCATTGCCTCCATTTTACAGATGAAAGAAACTGAGGCAGGCAATGATTAACTTGCCCAAAATCAGATATTATCTAAGGCTGGATTTGAACTCAGATATTCCTAGCTACAGGTAGTATCTATTGAGCAACCTATCTGCCTCTAGTATTTAAAGTTCTTCATAATCTGTCAGCAACTAATCTTTAGAGATTCATTTCAGATTGCTCCCTCTCCATATATTTGTGTTCCAATAAAACTCATATGCATACTATTCTACCTATAAAATGTTTCATTTCCCACCCTCATTCCTTTACATAAACTCGATCCTCATTTGTTTTACTTCAATGCCTCTACTTCTTGGGGTTCTTTGTTCCTTTTAAGGGCCCAAGAAATATTTCATGATTGCTTTAGTTATTAATGTATTACCTAACCACTTGTATTTATTTTGTTTATATTTTCATTTGTTCATCTGTGTATATCTTTTTTTCCTAGTACAATGATTTGCAATCTTTTTGGTATCCTGAACTCTTTTGAAAGTTTGGTGAAGATGAGATGATTGAGACCAGTTTCAATGATTTTGTGATGAAGAGAGCCATCTACACCCAGAGAGAGGACTAAGGGGACTGAGTATGGATCATAACACAACATTCTCACTCTTTTTGTTGTTGTTCATTTGCATTTTGTTTTCTTATTCATTTTTTCCTTTTTGATCTTATTTTTCTTGTGCAGCAAGATGATTATATAAATATGTTTACATATATTGGATTTAACATACATTTTAACATGCTTAAACATATATCGGATAACTTGCCATCTAGGGGAGGGGGTGGGGGTAAGGAGGGCAAAATTTGGAATTCAAGTTTATGCAAGGATCAATGTTGAAAAATTATCTATGCATACATTTTGAAAATAAAAATCTTTAATAATAATAATAATAAAGTCTAATGAAGCCTATAAACCTCTTCTCAAAATCATGTTTTTAAATATATGTAATGCATTGAATTATAAAGGAAACCATTTCATTAGCATACAGTTTTCAAAAAAAAATATTCTAAACCAAGTTCATGGATTTCAAATAAAGAACAAGTCTGGTTTACTTCAAGAGTCTGAGTTCCTAATATATTTTGTACCATGAATTATTTGGGCAGTTCGATAATTTTTTTGCATTCCAAGAATGATATTTTTAAATGCATAAACTAAAATATGTAAGACTTCAAAAGACATCAATTCTATCTTTAAAGTATTTGTTGATTTTGTAGGTTATATGTATGTTCCAATATGTTTACCTAAATTCAGTTCACAGAGAGATTTTTAATAGATATCTTGGGATTCTCACTCATTTTTCTCCAAAGGTACCTTTGATTCCTTCCTGGTATGGAGCAGAAGATGTAACATGAGATTGACCATTCCACTTCTTTAAAGAGGTGCTACTGTACTAAAATTATAAATCTATGCCCCCCTAAATATTATTTGTTTTGAGGGAATAATTTCATTTGTAGCTTCAAGTTATTTTCCTGGTTCTTCTCTTTTAAAATGAAAACGGCATTCCAACCTGATGTCTAAAAGGCTTGACTCCCTTCTGACCAAATATTACTTATATAAAAGATGATCACAAATAAGGATTAGAAAATAAAAATATCTCCTGAAGCAGATGACACACAAGCAAGAGAAGATAAATGGATTTGAATATTCCTGAAATACACAGTATGAATGACCTCTCCCTTTGGGAATGAAATATCTTATTTTAACTAAAAGAAAGAGTCCCAGATCTCATCCAAGGAAAAATATTTGCCTCGGTACAAAATCTCCAGGGAGGCAAGCTGGAAATCACAGACATATCATGGCTTTAGATCGTTCAGGCCAATTCCCCAATGTATTTTCTTTCTTTTCAAGAGACTATCCCTGAAAAGAAAATCTGGAATCACATGTGCCTTCCCTCAAAGTCAAAAACTAGAAATTTTTCTTCTCCCAAGCTTTCACTAACTGACCCTCATGCAGGCATATAGTATAGATGTAATCATTGTCTCTGAATAGAGTTTTATGAATCAGATCTTAATCCTGAGCTACATGTTAGAATGTAATTATCAAAATATGTGGACCCCTAATTAGGGTCCCCTGTCCTAGAAGATTGCAAATTCCTTGAGAACAGGACATTTGGGGGCTGATTTTTTTGTCCCCAGCAGTAGGATCTCTGGCACCTAGTCAGTACTCATTAAAATGTTTGTTGAATACAACTGACTCTCAGAACAAAAGGCCTGAGTTTTTCTATCCCTCTTAATTTCCCACTTCCCCAATTGGCACTAGAGCTGCCAACCCACATAAATGTATGAATCCACATTTTCTGTGACAGAACTAAATTCAATTTTTTTAAAAGTAAGTACCTTCTAGATATAATACAGAATAATAGTTGCTAGAGATACAAAGACAAAATAAAAACCAACACCTATAATCAAGGAGTTTCCATTTTACTGAAAAATGTATTTAAATCTTTTTCATCATTCTTCCCTGTGCATTTTTGGTATCTCATCTGGGAATACAAAAAGAACCAAAGTTCTGATGTACAATACTTCGTTGATATTACCTTTTCTAACTGTATTTTTTTCAAAGATCTTTTCAATGTCACTATGAACATCTCAACTATTTCTTCTGAGAGCAGCACAGTTGAAAGGCTCCAGAACAATATCCATCTTCATGTTTGAGAGGATCTCCTCTTAGAATAATTCATATGTATGGAGAAGGTTCCTGGTTCTTCTTTGGCATTTATTCCCTGACTTTTCTGCATGGATAGTATATCATTCATCACAAGTGAAGTCAGGGACTGCGGTGCTATTACCTCCTCAGTGGACTCCCAGATGATGATTTGCAAGGAAGTGACAATGTAGCAAAGAAAAATTCTTCCCTGTTCTGGGACTTTGCCTTCCTAAAATCAAGAAGGTGATTTGCATGGATCTTAGCAAAGATCCAAAGCCCCACATGCATCTGAACTGATAGGAGCATTGATTTAGAACTAGAAATGATCTCAGGGATCATTTAATTTAACCCTCTCTGGTTTTAATAAGAAATAAACTGAGACCCCAACAATAGAATTGACATTTCATATATGTTGTTGACTTTTCTCAAAGCTAATGAGAATAGTTCCCTTCCAACTTTTAGTCTGTTCAGCAATATGCCAAAGTATTCTGAGACTGAAGATGGGAAGAATAACAATGGGGAGTACAGAACAGGATATATTTTTCTATATTCTGACACAATTTCAGCCAATCAGGGAAAGTGACACTCTTTAGTTTACTTCTGTCCCAAGTTTAAACACAATTCAATGGAAGCCTGTGGTATAACTCAAACCTGTACTTGAATTTGGGCTCAGAGCAACTATTTATTAACTTCAGCACCAATGGCCTTCTTGTCTATTGAGAGCACAGCATCCTGAGTTGCTTTGGCCACTCATCGACATATGGATGACATGTGCGTGCCACTGGGCAAGAAAAATGGCTCCAACACTGAATGTCTCTGGGTTTGTTTTTCTCCCGCTGGAAAAATTTCTGTCATCGTCATCGTACTGAAGTGTAGGAGGAATCCTCCCACGACCATTCATGTCTGGAAGACACATTCATATACTCCGGAATGAATGATTAATCTTGCATGGCAGCGACTGCAGTGAGTTACACCAAATCAAGAAACAAAGATCCTATCATAGGGCAGGATTTATTCAGTTAATTGGGATGATGCATATTCAAAACCTCTCTTCCATTTTCTAAGTTTAATGTCACTGATAATCAGGGAGGTCATTACTGTGAATACAAATCAGTAAAGAAAATGAAGCTATACCCATGAGGACATAACATAGTCTTTGTTACTACCAAGGTTTACAGGAAATGGAACAGAAACAAGTTGGGAGAAAGAAAAGAGGGAGAAGTACTGCAGTGTTATTCCATGTTAGAGACTCAACAACAATTGGCATCCTTCTCTATTGCTTATGTTTTGTTTGAGAAATGTCCTAAATTCTCAGAATACTAGGATCACAGACGTAGAAGGAAACTTTTTATTTTTTTTATTGGCAAAACATATGTATGGGTAATTCTTCAACATTAACCCTTACATAGCTTTCTGTTACAAATTTTTCTCCCCAACTCCCCACCCCTCCCCTAGATGGCAGGATATCCACTACATGTTAATTATGTTAAAATACTTGACAAATCGTATATATGTATACATATTTCCAAACTTATCATTGTTGTTCAAGAAAAATTGTATCTACACGAAAGACATATCAGATAAAGGAAAAGCAATGTAAGCAAACATCAGTCAAGAGTATAAGAATGTTATGTTGTGGTCCATATTTCACATCCCTCTCTCTGGGTGTATATGGCTTTCTTCACTGAACAAGTGGAAGCGGTTTGAAACATTTCATTGTTGAAGAGAGCCATGTCCATCAGAATTG
>JAJPUD010018663.1:0-28245 GCA_023553655.1 Myrmecobius fasciatus | reverse complement strand
TTGGTGTGCTGGGCATAATATTAGATAGGGAGAATTCTGAAATGGAAGGGTTGGGGATGGGGTAAGGGGAGAAGAATTTTCACCAACCAGCAATCTGGGCCTTTTACTGCCCTTGTCTGTTTGTTTTTTTTTTAAAAAAAAGAAAGAAAACCACTAGTGTGCAAGGCTTTATATTGCACTATCTCTCCACTGCTTCCTTATTAATTTTTTTTTATTTCTTTAAAAAAAAAACTTTCTTGATTTTCTAATAGAGTGTTTCCTTAAATCATTCTTCGTAGATTCCATTTTTTTCTCTTTTTCTCTCTCCAGACCTGCAGGGGGCAAGCAGAGGGGAATTGGAGGGGGGAGGAAAGAGTGATGGGGCAGAGGGAAGAAATGTCAAGGGAAATTGGTTTCTCTATAGTTGTGTGTCCCCTTTCACCCTCCCCAGCCCACTCCCAGCCCCTAATCATTAGCACCTCCTCCTCCCAGCACCACCATCTAGGCATCTATATGGATAGTACAGTTATCAGACAACACACCCTCAGATTCCGAGTCTCCAACCTGGTTCTTTTTTTTAAGATAGCAATAACCACGACACATTTTACTTTAGTTCTTGATAGCTTTTTACATACGTACCATAGCTCTGTTCTCTCTTCTTTTTTTCCAATTTTTTTAAATAAAGAAATACTCATAATCTTTACCAGTGAAAAGGATGGAAACGTGAAATGAACAAAAAAAAAAGCTCAATGTGTGGATAATAAAACAAAACAAAACAAAACAAAACAAAAAAAAACCTGAATGTGGAAGAGCATAGCTCCTGTTTTAGCATTTTGTACTTAAGAAAATAAAAAACAAAGGATCTCACATTTTATTAAAAAAGTGAAGATTGCTGTATACTATTTATTCAACTTATAATTTATGTTACTCTTTGATCTTTGTCTTTTGTCATGACAAAGCATTTATTTAATAAAGTTATGCATTCAGTTAGCCTGCGTCAGCTTCCTCCAAAGACCTAGGAAAGGCAGGGTAGGCAAAAGGTTGAGGGTTAAGCCAAGAGTAGATGCTGAATCAGATGAGTAGAAAGATTAGGGGCAAAGTATACTACTTGAAATGGGATTCAGGTATCTCTTCTGTGAAGATTAGACTAAATGATTCCTTCCATCTCTAAATCTAGTTATCATAAATCAGAACTAAGAAGACCCCATCAGAGAGCTTCAGAATCCTAGGACATCACTCAAATGGACCAATTCAATGTATCTTGAACCCCTGAACTTGGGCAGTGCTGTTATTCTCACGCTTGGCGTCCTAAGGAGGCAAGGAATTGCAAGTGGGACCTAATCTAATTCCTTAGCCCTAGGTAGATCTGTCCTAAACAATTCAAAAGAACAAAAGGAGATCTCACAATCCCTCAGATTTCTAACACCTGGAATCATAGAAAGGCCAAACTGGAAAGGATTCCAGGGGTCATCTCATCTCACAGTCTCACAGGGGAAAGGGAGCCACATAGTCCAATTTGTACCAAAATTTCGAACACATCTGGCAAAATCATAAATCCAACCTCAATCTGAGGGTATCCAGTGTTGCCTGTTACTTGGGAGCAGTATCAATGAAGAAGTATGCTTTACATTGATTTTATAACTGTTTTTCTGCGACTTGAATCATTTGCCCCTAATTTGCTATTCACAACAACAACAAAAAAAAAAAGCCAGCTCATTCTGGGGCAGAGATGGGTAATTTGTCCCTATCCCCTCCTGAATGGGTTTCAATGGGTAGGGTTAATTGTCCAGTGTTAAAGTTGTAATAAAGGAATGCTTATTGATTGATTGATTGGAAGGAAGTAGGGAGCTTAGAGATGATTGAGGCCAGTTTATCCAAAGGTTTACCCAAGGTTTTATAACTAAATGGCAAAGCTGGGATTAAAACTTTCATTACACCTAACTAAAAAGGTAGATAAGCTTTCAATTTAGCCAAATTAACATTTTTGACTCCTTGGAGACCTCCATGGCCTTTTCTTTTTTTTTTATTAAGGCTTTTTATTTGTATAACATATGTATGGGTAGTTCCCCAACAATGATCTTTACAAAGCTTTCCATTACAAATTTTACCCCCAGTCCCCTCCCCTCCCCTAGGTGGCAGGAAGTCCACTACATGTTAATAATGTTGAAATGCTTGAGAAGTTATGTAATAAACATCCTATCTACAAGAAAAAAAAAAGAATCAGAGAAAGGCAACACAATTCAAGCAAATGTCAATAGAGATCATGAAAATGTTATGTTGCTCCATGGCCTTTTCTCTAGAGCAAGTGTTCTTGGCCGCAAAAGCAGGCAGTTCAGGACTTTTTTTGGGTTATTTAACCTCCCTTCTCCCATTTAATTTCTAAAGAAAATGAAATCTAGAGTAGTTAAGTGATTGGTCAAAATTAGGATTTCAATCAAGGGCTTCTAAATTGACTAAGCCACTTCACAGACTCTATTGCTTAATTGGGGAGTTCTATCCATCCTAAATTCCTGTTCACTTGGAAGGATAGTATTTTACCCTTTGCACAGCTCTCTTACACAGGTTTAGCAAACATTCATTCATTCATAGGAAAGGTTGCACAGTGGTTGGAATCAGGAACTCATCTTCATGATGGGTTTTGAGGTTTCAAATCCAGCCTCAGACGCTTCCTAGTTGTGTGCACTTCCTAAGTGTCCATGCAAGACACTTAGCTTTGTTTACCTCAGTTTCCTCTTCTCTAAAAGGAGCTGGGGAAGGAAATGGAAAACTATTCCAATATCCCTGCAAAGAAAACACCAAATGAGGTCAAGAAGAGTTGGAGATAACTGGACAATAAATTTGTGCATTTTCTGAATCCTCTAAACTACTCTCCTTTACACTAAATCACCCAAGTTTTTTCTTCAGAGGCTCCCCATATCTCCTTGTCCCACCCCAATTACTTCCTTTTATGAATCCTAGAACCTGACATATTCAGTTTGATGACTTCCTCCAGTCTCTCCCTATGTATATTATCATTAGTCCCATCAAGAATTTCCCAAACCCTTGAGAAAAGCAAAGCCCAGAAATGGGAAGCATTTGTCCATCCATCTCTGTGGAGGAATGAAGAGAATATATTGCTACCCTACTGCTCCAAACTGTGAATTCTTAATCCCATCACAAGACTCCCATCTTCAAGATGCTGAAGCAGATGGGACAATGGCTGTAGGAGAATTCTTGCTTAATGAAATTGTCTAGTGAATGAGGCATGGAGATCACCCCATTCATAGAATTATACCTTGTCAGAACTGAAAGAGCTCACCTAGTTCCATCTCCATTCAGATTTCCAAATCCTTTTTTACACCACTTTCAGATTGCTTGAATCTTTCAGAGTGACAGGGAGAGCACTACTGAAGACAACTCATTATCCCTTTATTTTTTTAGATGATGAAAATGAGACAGAAAAATCACAGGGTCCTAGATTTAGAGCTATAAGCATCTTAAGTAGGCATCTAGTCTTATTTTAAACATGAAGAAATCAAGGCCTGCAGAAGCAATCAGAATTATGAAATTTAATTTGATATTAATCTAGTATGATCCATACACAAAAGGAATGCTCACCACAACACATCCAACAAGTAGCTATCATAGCTTTGAAAGGTCATAAATTTAGAACATGAGAATCCCAAGAGTCTAATCAAATCCCCTTAATTTATAGATGAAAAAGCTGAGTTCCCCGAGAAGAATTACAGAATCTAAATAGATTTAGAGTTGCAAGGGTCCTAAAAGGTCCTACTATCTTAACTTTACAAATAAAGAGACTGAAGCCCAGAGGTGACCAAAGTAGCAAATGGCAGAGGCAGGATTGAAGCCAGGTCTCTTGACTAATACTCAAGCAATCCCAAGTCACCTTGGGCATGTGATTTAGTCACACAGAGAGATATTTAGTAAGAGCCAGGAATTGAACCCAAGTTTAATTCAAGTCTAGTGCTTTCATTCTTCCTAGTTTTCCCTGGCTGACCATAGGACACTTGGGGATTAAAATTCTATTGATGTGACACATTTATGCTAGTCCAAAACATATGGAGGTATGGAAATGCCATTTGGGATAAGGGAGAAAAGGGGAAATTATGAAAATTTTGGTGAAAAATCATGGAGAAGAAACTTATTTGCATGCTTAACTTGAAACATTAATAATCTTATCTTTTTTATGGGGAGGGGGCAATCAATAGAGGTGAGTGACTTGTCCAGGGTCATACAGCCAGTTAAGTATCTGTGGCTGGATTTGCACTAAGGTCCTCCTGAGTACTCTATCTACTGCACCATCTAAATGCCCTGGAAATATTCTTCTCTTATAGCACATAAGAACGATTTTGACAATTACATGTTTATTACCCATTACATATTTCATGAGGGAAATGAAGCCAAGAATCCAAAGTTCCTCATCGAACCCCTATTCACATCATTCAGAACAACACTATTTCCATAAAGTAGTTTCAGCTGTACTAGCACCATATATTCTCTCAAACCCTATCTCTCTACTGAAGGAGAGCTTGAAGCTACCAGGAAGCTATCAGGAAGAAGATGGAGAAAAGGGATCGAGATCAATTTAGGAAGTCTCCATTAGAATGAAGTAGAGCATCTCAGGGATCTGAGCCTAGCCCTACACTGCTTCACATTTTTATCAATAACTTGGTATAGTCATCATATTTGCAGATAACACAAATTGGAGGGAGAGCTAACACACTGGGTGACAAAGTCAAGATCCAAAACAGTCTTAATGAGCTTAGACATTGGGCTGAATCTAATAAGGTGAAACTAAATAGGGCAAAATGCAAAGTGTTATATTCAAAACATTGACTTCACAAATATAAGATGGTGGAGGTATGGTTGGATAGCGATCTGTAAGAAAACTGAGGGTTTTGGTGTACTGTGCACTCAGTATGAATTAACAATATGATTTGACTGTAGGAAAAAAAACACTAAACAAATACAATTTTAATTAAGAGGCATAACTTCCTAGAAAATGTACTCTGCCCTGACCAGAACACATCTAAATATGGTTTTTTATTTGAGAGGTTACATGGTAGGAAGGAAATTCACAAGCTAGAGGGAGGGTAACTCATATATGAAGAAGCTCCAGTTGCTGTCACATAATGATTGGTTGGAGAAACTTGGGAAGACTCAGGATAAATATGATTGATAGGTTTTTGCTTTTGTTATTTTGTTTTATCAGAGAAAAGAAGGATAAGACTTATTTGAACCCAGAGATTGGAACTTAAGAGAAAAATTTAGATTTGTTTTCATAAAAAACAGTTTCTATTAATTAGGACTGCCCCAAAGTGGAATGTGTCTCAACAGTATGTAGGAACAGGCTCAATATCTTCAAACAACTGTTGGATGACCACTTATTGGATATAACATAGAAGAAATTATTTGGGAGCTCTAAGTTGGATTTGATAGGATCTATGGGGTGTTCAGGAAGTACTTCTGGTGAGAGGGCTGTTGAGTCCTTTTCAGGGCTGCTCATCCATCTTTGGTGTCCATCTGTTACCCAACTCTCACCTTTAGCTCCAAGAAGCTATGGCATGCACATGGCCAATTTTTTGTAAACTGTCTTGGCAAATGGGTTAAACTAGGTTGAAGGTAACCACAAACCCATTGGTGTGATAGAGGGGTGTCTACCCCAAGTTTGTGTAGACTTCCCCTGGCAAAATGGATGCATGAGAACAATTTGTTCCAATGGTCACAAAAGCAGCTGAAGCAGGTCCTGTGGAGCTCTTAGAGCTTCATTAGTCATCCAGGACATCAAGAGCTGTCCCAACCATCACCAGTCATCTTGACTTTTGTCTTGCCATTGAACTTGAGAGTGAGGTTAACATCTTTGTGCAACTCTGTCTCACTTAACTCAAAATCATGTTTGAGTCAAGACATCCCTCAATACCGTCAGTAGTCTTCTTTGAAAATAACAATCAGATGGTTGCTGAAGTCTTTTCCAACTCTGAAATTCAACTTTGTGATTCTTCCAGTAGGGAAAGTCGATTATTCCATTTGTTAATCATAATATAATCATATTTGTTAATCATAATCATAATCATAAAATAAAGAATTGAGAACGGGAAAGGACTTTAAATCTCATCTAGTCCAACTGCTGCCTTATGGAACTGAGGAAACAGAAATGCAGGGAGTTTATGTTGCTCAAGACACCTAGGAAGTAGATGGCAGAGGGAGAAATGAAACCCTTCTCATTCAAATTCTACACTCATCTCATTATACCGAATTGCCCCATATCTTCTTAGGTTTGGAATTTTTTAAATCACCTTTTGGGGTGAGGAACACTTTTAGCCTTATCAAAATCTCAGAACACACACACACAACTAATTTATACGATTAGATCTAATAGTGAAGAAAATATATGATGTTTTTTTAATCACCTTTTGGGATGAGGAACACTTTTAGCCTTATCAAAATCTCAGAACACACACATAAAATAATTATACGATTAGATCTAATAATGAAGAAAATATATGATTTTTTAAATCACCTTTTGGGGTGAGGAACACTTTTAGCTTTATCAAAATCTCAGAACACACACACAAATAATTATACGATTAGATCTAATAGTAAAAAAATATGACTAAATATTGACCTCTCGCAATAGCATAGGTTGAGAACCATTGGCTTAGATGATTCTCCATTACGTTTCATGGTCTAACAACATCAAGTTAAGGATGTGGAATCTAAAAACCAATACAGATAAATCTGAATATCCCCTTCTCTTTTTTAGCCCGGTCCTTTTTCTAAGAAGAAGAGGATGAAAGAAATGGGTCAAAAATGGAAGCCACAAATGTTTAGATTGTCAGTCTTCACACACCACACCATTCCCCCCAATAAAGGCAAATAATCCTGAATTCTGGAGAATTGCACTTGGAGTTTCTGATCCTGACACAAGATGGCAGCATAGCCCCACTTTGAGTATTCAGAAGGTCTGGATTTAGAGTTGTAAAGATGATTTTCAAGGATTTTCCTTTATGGACTTGGGGTTCTGGCTCAGTCTTCTCACTATGTGAAGTTTCTCCAATTTCAAAATCTACCACTGATGCACGGGTATGTATCCCTTTACACTATCTACATACACTTATGGGTACCAGAATACACTCAGTCTCCCACCCTTCAATTCATTGGAGATACCCTGCAAAGGGGACTGATGAAATTGGGAAGATGTGGCTTTTTTTTTTTGGCTAATTAGCTTGCCCAATGAGGTGATAAGATGGGCTTAAGTGAACCAATTTTCAAAAAGATTGGTACTCACACATGCCCTTAACAATGTCCTCTCTCCATGGTCATTAGAAGGCAGCTAGGTGACAAAATGTCGGACCTTGAATCAAGAAATTGAGTTCAAATCCAGTCCCCAACACTTAGCTGTATGACTCTGGCCAAGTCATTTCAATCTGTCTGCTTCCAATTTCCTCATCTGTAAAGAGGGGCACTTATTTCTCAGAGTTGATATGGGACAAAATGAAAGAGCATTTATAAGTGGGAATAATAATAGCACCTACACAAAACAAAAAAAGCATTTATAAAGTGCTTTACAATTTTTTTTTCCTTTTCTTTTCTAAGTTAAGTGACTTGACCAGGGTCACACAGCTAGGGAAGTGTTAAGTGTGTGAGATCAGATTTGAACTCAGGTCCTCCTGACTTCAGGGCTAGTGCTTTACAAATCTTAAAGCACTATACAGGGTGCCTCAAAAGTATTAATGCAGTTTTAAACTTGCTAAAAAGATAGACACTGGCTGTTATTGCTGTTATTCTGTAAACATATCAACTTCCCTTTGAGCCTCAGTTTCCTCATCTGTAAAATGAGTGGGATGAGATCTAAGTTCCTTCCAGATTTCTATAATTTGAGGAGATATTGGATTTGGTGAGGGGGGAAGAAAGAGGGAGAAGGCTGGCAACTCCTTCTCCTCCCCACCACCCACCACCCCACCCCTAACATGGCTTGAAAGAATGAAGACTCTGGTTAGTATAGACCAGTCCTAGATTTATACTCAAGAGGCATCCAGGGTTCAAATCCAGGTAGTCCTGCTACCTAATACCTATGCAATTCTGAGCACATTCCTCCTTTTTGAGCCAGTTTCCTCCTATATAAAATGATTCCATTAGAGAATCCATTCCATATTATTGCTCTGTAAGAAACGACCAGCAAGACAATTTCAGAGAGTCCTGGAGACACTTGCATGAACTGATGCTGAGTGAAACGAGCAGAATCAGGAGATCATTATACACAGCAGCAACAATATTACATGATGATCAATTCTGATGGACATGGCTCTCTGCAACAAAGAATTGTCTCAAACCAGTTCCAATTGTTCACTGAAGACCATATACACCCAGAGAGAGGGATATGAAATGTGGACCCCAACATAACATTTTCATGCTCTCTATTGAGGTTTGCTTGCATTGTGATGCCTTTCTCTGATTTTCTTTTTTTTTCTTGTAGATAGGATTTTTCTTGCACAACTTGTCAAGTATTTCAATATTATTGACATGTAGTGGACTTCCTGCCATCTAGGGGAGGGGAGGAGACTGGGGGTAAAGTTTGTAACGGAAAGCTTTGTAAAGATCAATGCTGGGGAACTACCCATACATATGTTATACAAATAAAAAGCTTTAATAAAAATAAATAAATAAATAAAAGAGAATCCATTCCATTAGACCCAGTCCATCACTCCTCTAATCCTGGCTGCATCTTTGGCAGCAGAACTAATAATGCCACCTGATGGCAATGCTACTTCCTGATGGAAATGGAGAGGGCACACTTGATCACCTGAATGGGTATCATTCCCTCTCTTACTGAAAATCATCTCCTTCATTTCTTCCATCCAAGCTTCTATACCACCGACACACCCCAGAAGCCCAAACGCTGCATTTTTTGGATGATAGGAGAATAGTTTTCTTTGTTTATTTGTTTATTGATTGGTTCTCAGGCTCTTAAAGTAATAAAACAAGAGTATAACTCTAACTTCAGTGTTTGAGAATTCCCATTTCCCATGTTCTTCAGCTACCTCCAAATTCCCCATTTTCCTTTCAGACAAGTTCTTGTATTTTGGGTCCTCAAACTCTCCCTTCCCTTTTTTTGGTAGAGCAAAAAGAAAATGAGAATGATTATTTACAAAAGATAAAGCTATTTTCTCGTAGGTCATAAGCAAAATAGGGCTAGAGGTCAAGATCCCATAGTCCACACAAGAAGGAAGGAGATAAATTTCTTGGCTGATATGGTTTGATCTCAAATTTGGATTTATTATAGCCTCCTGAAGAAGTTGTACAACTTCAGAGAAGACCTCACCCCAGAGATGGGTCCCACTTTGCCATGTCTAGAGATAGCCTTTGTTCTCCCCGTCCCAGAAATGTTCAAGACACAATTGTGTTTATTTTTTTATTCCTTTCTTTAATCTTAAGTGGAAGAGACTCAGGGATTCAAAAATAAAAACTTCCTCCCCTCCCCAGACCTTCACTGGCTTCCACACCCCCAGCCACCTCCATCCCTCCCCAACGAGGGAAAAGAGAAGGGGACAGGGAGTAGGCATTTCATGCAGGAAAGGGGGAAAGTAGGGTATATGCCAAGCAAGGTGCTGGTCTCTTTCCAAATATAAATACACGTGTCAAAACTTGTGGAAGAATCACCATCACCAACCACCACCAGTATTCCCACCCTCCTGGCCACTCTCCTCTCTCTGCTGATTTCTGGGGAGGAAGGTTAAGAGGAGATGGCATCAGGGCACAGGTGGGCTCCCGACTACTGCATTCGCTGGGCATGTGCCCCTCGAGCCTCCTGCTCTGTGTAGAACAGATGACACTCAGGATCTCCTCGGATAGTGGGAGCCCCCTGGATCAGCTTGCCAGTGTGAGGATTCACACACCAGCACTCCCCACGCTGACCATTCAGAGACATCTTGCACTGAGGAGAGAAAAGGAGGAAGGGGTAGAGAAGAGAGATGATCAGCATCTTCAGCATCATCCATTAAGATTTCAAAAAACTAGCTCTCTGAAATGCAATCCAGTGATCAATAAGTTAATCCTCCTCCCCAGATTGGCCAAGTCTTTTCATCTGAATGCTATTAGCAAGGAGCAACTTGAGCAAACATAAGGTTGGAGTGGAGTTGGCAGAGAGAAGGAAGATGGGCTGGGAAGAATCAAGATTGCCATATTTAAAGATCTTTATCTTCCCACCTAACTTCTTGGCCTTTAAAGTGTCCAGCTGGATAGAACACGGCCACCCCTGAGGGGTAAGGCTGGTACCTCCAAATCCAACCGCACTTTCCTACCCAGGTGCCAGGGACCCACTTGCCTGTTTGAGATTGTAGAGGCCTTGCTTGTCACAGTTAGGGATGTGCAAGGAGTAGAGATGCTCCAAAGGACCCCGCTCATCTGGCAGGCGCATGGTAGAAATCCGCTCCAGGACCTGGTCCAGCTCCTGCTGGCAGGGAGTCTATGGAGGGCCAAGAAGGAAAGAGAGGAAGTTCAGAGAAGGGACAGAGAAAAAGGCTGGGGGTGGAGAAGCTGTCTGCTGACCGACAAGGAGGGGAGCCAACTCCCCCACAGCAGACAAGGGGACAAGTTTGAGTTCTCTCTCCCCTCCCTGGCATTGCCACAGTTCTGGGGAAAAGCTCTGGAGGACTAAAAAAGGACTGGGCTTGGGAGGGAAAAGCATGTGCAGGAAGAAACTAGACTGAGGAATATGAATGGCTAACTGTCACAGCGGAAATTGCACGAGATGGAGAGTCAGGAGAGAGTGCATAGGACCCCACCCTGGGCAGGAGACCCTGGACAAATCACTCATTCTAAGCCTCGAGGTCCACCTCGGGGGCTGTCCACAACAGCACCCACACAAGAATACCAGGAGAATCAAATGAGATAATGAATGCAAAACTGTGTGACTTCACACATGAGAAAACTAAGAGAGAGTCTGGGATCCAAGATCACACAAGTGGCAAAAGAGCTGATCCAGCCTCTGGATCCATCATTATCCCAACTGTGCAGAAAAGATCATGGAGGCTCAGAGGGATTTGCCCCAAGTCACACTTCCACTAAATGACCAAGAGAGGAATTGCCACAATTCTCTTATCAGATACTCCATCCTTATGCCTTCTCCCTGACATTTAATGCCAAGAAATTTTGTGCTATCTATGTATGGAGATGCTTATCAATATGAGATTCCCCTCTCCATCCATCCCGCTCTCCCTCTCCTCTGACCCTGGTAGGAGGTGGGCGCAGTTTCTTGGTGTCTTCATGGATATGATGATGCATGTTGACTTTGCCCAGCTGTCGGTGTTGCCCTATGACCTTCTCCCGGATCACTGCCAACTCCTTCATGCCCGACTTGTGGGGCTTGCGACCGCCACCACCGAGCACGCTCACTGTCCCATCCACGTGGTTCTCTGCCAGTCCGCCATCCGAGTCATCAATGGTATCTAGAGGAAAGAGAAAGGAAAATGTGACTCCTACTTCTCCAAACTTGACGCCCCCCAAGTTTATAAGTATGTTATTTTGTTCGTTACTTTGCATGTGTATGTAACTTTAAAAGTCATTCGGATCATCATCCTCTTTAACTTGTGGCATTCTGTCTAAACCTTTACCTTTCTGTCTGTAAAGTTATTTTCATTTCTTATTTTAATAACTATATTCAATATAATTGGGTTTTTTGCAATTCTATATACTTGATTTTATGAATTTAAAAACATTCTGCAAAAGAATACATAAGCTTCTCTAATTAGTCAAAAAAGGTCCATGTTATTTAAAAAAAAAAGTTAAGAATATGGGTTTAGGCAAATTAGGGGAAAGGGGAAAGGGAAAGCTGGTATCCTATTCTTAAAGATTTCCGGATTAAGTCATTCCAGGGTTTTCCAAATGTCAAAATCAGAAAGTTCTGTCTCTTGTCTCACTTAGGGATATTGTTCTTCCTATAACCTATAAACCCATCTATATGTTCTAAAAATTAAAGATGATCTGTTTCTAGGTTCCCTTCTCCAAAGCCCTCAATAGAGGGCCAAACAATAGAGTCATGGTGATTCTCCCAGTTATAAAGTGTGCAAGATGTTGAGTGGAGATGTGGGAGCTCACTGCCTTACTGGCAGCCAGGGGGGTCTTTTCTGAATTTCAGAACACAATTATTTAGAAAACAAATATTGGTAGTGAAGAGGACAGGTACTCAAGAATGAAAGATTTCTTCTAAGGGGGAGATAATTAAGTGACAGAATTATTTGTCTTCAATGGTAAAAGTTCCCTGAGGATTTGAGAGAAGCAGAGAGAGAAGGAAATTCAAAAGAAAATAAGAATTGACAAGGATCTCCTTTCCTCCAATACTGAGGGAAGGAAAACCCTATCTTAAGCCCTTTGAGATGTTGCTGTGTTTTGTTCTCTTCTTAAAGAACTATCTTACTGTACAATTATTCTAACTCCTTCCCTGAATCTGGTGACTCCTAACCCTTTGTGGAGCTTACACTTCATGTCTAATTGAAACATATCCTATTCCAATTCAATCAGTAAATGACATGGATGAAGTGCTTTCCATACTCTACAAGGTGCCACTGATTAATCCAAAGGGAATTAAAGTTTTTATGGCCAATAAGGTGCAATTTCTTCTTGCAGCATTTATTTTAAATATATTATCTCCCTAGAATTTTCTAATAATCCTGTCAGGAAGATACCACAATGATTCTGAACCTCAGTTTCCGGGGTGATCAAACAGAGGCTTAGAAAGGTCATTTTACTGATTTAAAATGTACCAGGGACTTCAAACTAGGACTACCTAAATCCAAATCTCTGACCACTAGATTATATTGTATCTTTTTTCAGAGTAAGAATTATAGATCAGTCTTTGATGGAGTAGCCACTCAATGCCTTGAATTCTAAAAACTCTCCCATCATTTTTTCTCCAATCTAAAAAATCTCAAAAGGCAGCATGATACCTATGTCAAGCCTAAACAGAAATGGGAGGCACTAAATCTTACAGAGGAATCCTTGCAGGCATATATGACCTAGAAAACTACACATTATCTATATTCTACTATATTTTTATTTATTTTGCTTAGAAAACTACACATAAACATTATCTATATTCTACTATATTTTTATTTATTTTGTTAAATATTTCCCAGATATATTTTCATTTGATTCAAGCAAAATTTTGGGAGTATTGATGGATGCCATGCACCCTATTTTTGATACTTCTGGTGTAGTGGATAGAGAAGTAACTTTTCAGTAAGGAAGATCTGGATGATATCACAAGTGTAGACTCCCTCTCCCCCCAAAAAAAATTGGGGAACTGAGTTTTTTTCCTTCCCCTCTTAGTGTTAACCTACATCTCAATCTTTCTCACATCCATTGCCCTCTCCTAGGATGCCTAAGTCCCCACTTAAATCCAAATTCATAGCGCAAGGAGGAAAAGGGGGTTGATAACTGGGTTTATAATCTAGGTTATCACATTCCCTGGATCACTGAGTCTGAATGAGCCCAAGGGAACATTCTGACATAGAACAACATTGCAGTGTTTTGTTTTGTTTTTTCTCATTCTTGAACATCATCCTCCAATTGGCCAAGAATCTGTAGGGAAACATCTTGAGGCTGAAGGAGAACTGCAAGATTCAGCCACAGGAGACTCCCCAAAGCACATTATTGAGCAAAAGAAATTACTTTGTGTGGCTGATTGTTCTAAGCACATCTGGGTTTTAGACCCTCTTTAGCCACATGACCATTGTGAGCAAATTCGTGTCCTCCCCATGTCCATAGGGACTAATTCATGCTTGCCTGTTCTCCAGTTACAGTGAAGGGGAAGGATGTGAGGAAAGGGGGTACAAGGGAGAGAGACAGGATAGCATGGTAAAAATGGAACTGAGGGTCTGGAGACCCAGCTTCTGGTCCTGACTGTGCCATTAATAAGCTTTTTAGCCTTGCTCAATTTTCCCACTCATAAAATGAGGGGCTTGAACAAGATATTTCATGATTCCATATTACAGTAATGCTTTATATACCATAGGTTCTTAATAAATGTTTTTCCATTGACTGACTAACAACTGAGCAAATTCATGAAATAGTATCTTGCTGGGTAGGGATCTTGGGACTATTGAGCACAAGACAAGAAAAAGGAAAGGTTAGAAAAGATGAAGGAATGAAGAAACGAAAGTCTAATATTCTTCCATTGCATCCCTCACTTTTATGTGATGATGATGATGATGATTTAAAATGACGGTATAAATATGTTGAATTTCAATAACTAATAAAACTTAATTTGTGACTTTTTATTATTGGATAAATTTACTCTCATAAAATATCCATATAGGTAAAAACAACTTTTCATTCACTCCCTAAAGTTTTCATCGGAATTCTTTGTATATTCATTCTCATTCATTTTTCCTCTTATAAGGTCATAATCAAGACTTTTCTTCAACCTCAGCCCTTCAGTGAGAATAGAAACCCTTCACTGTCTCTGTCTGTGCTTCTAGGGGAGCAAGGAAAGGATCAAATATTTGCATCTGTGTCCTCCTTGTCTCTTAGTGCTCACCTCTGGCTCTGAACTCTCAGGGCAATGAGACAGGGCAAGATTTGACAGCAAAATATGTGCCAGAAACAACTTGGGGACAACATGCCTGAGCAAGGCCCAAAAGGCCTCCATGCAAAGTGTGAGGAAGAGAACAGCCCAGCCCAGCCCCCTCCCCTAGTCCAAGCAGCAGGATGGGTAGCAAGGGAGCAAGTCAGGACTTTCCACCCAGATCTGCTCTCCTGACAGGTCCCAACAAGAAACCAAGTTTAGAAAAGGAATCAATTTGGTGGTAGACTCTTTTGCCCTTCCAAGTACATCTTCTCTTAAACCTTTTCTTTCCTTTTCAACCACCTTCTTTCTCAAGTTTTTTTTTCTTCACAAATAGGTTGTGAGAAAAAGACATAGGATACAATGTGACGTATGGAGGGGAAAAAACCTTAAGAGAATCAAAAGACCTGAATTGAAATCATCCAGATCAGTCACTTCTTAACTATGAAACAAAGCAAGCCTCAGTTTCCTCATCTGTAAAATGAGAATTACCTAGCAGTATCTTCCTATAACCCAGTTAAGTAATAAAAGGTATTTCATGGATTGTTAAGTGCTCAATAAATATTAATTATTTTTAAGTTTGAATTGGTATCTTCTGTTTTAATATTTTCACTTCAAGACATATTCTCTCCTATCTCTCCTACTCATTCATGTGCCAAAATTTGTTTAATCATCCCCTCATTCCCAGTTTCTTCCTGCCACAAAGATTCCTCCTATAAATATTTTGAACTGCTTGGGATACATATCTCATGTTGATATATCTGGGTCAAAGTATATAGTGAAACTTTCTTAGTATAATTCCATGAATGGTTGAACCAATTTACAATTCCACCAATAGTGTACTAAGGTGCCTGTATTTCCATAGCCCCTCCATCCTTGATTCTGTCCATCTATTGTCATCTTTGCCAATTTACTGGCTATAAAAATATCAGAATGTCAGAGTTGTTTTGATTTATAGTTCTCATTATTACTGATTTGGAGAACATCGTTTAAATGATGTTAATTCTTCTGAGAACTTTTTGTTCAAATCTTTTGACCATATATCCATTCAGGGATATTTGATACAAAAGTCCCATGCCTTCATTTCCACATCTACCCTCTCTCTTCCTGTCTCCAGTGGACAGTTTCTCTTCTTATCCTAGTTTTACTGATTTTGCTTATGCTAAAGCTTTTTAATCTCATGCAACATTATGATCACTTCTTGTCCCATGTTTGGTTAATGATTCTCATTCTAGACATAGCTATGAAAATTATCTGATCTGATACTCTTCTATTTTAAAAAAATGCATTCTTTATATGAAATTTATATATCCATCTTGACCTTACTGTAATATGCTGTAAATGCTTTTTTCTTTTTTTAATTGAAATTATTTTATTATGAGCTTAATAATCATCCTGTATAATTTTCTCAGCAATTCTCCAAGAATTCTCCAAGAATAGGGAATTCTCCAAGAATTTTTATTCCTAGCTTTACTAAACTCTATTACTGAGTTTTATTGTTTCCATTTCTTCCTTCACTAATCTGTTTGACAGATTCACTTTTCCACTTTTTAATCAATTTGGTATAAAATACTGTCATTACTTTCCACCAATGAAAAGGAAATTAGAACAATAATTAGAAGTTACTTTGCCCAACTTTATGCCAATAAATTTGATAACCTAAGTGAAATGGAAGAATACTTACCAAAATATAGATTGCCCAGATTAACAGAAGAGGAAATAAATTACTTAAATAGTCCCATTTTAGAAAAAGAAATAGAACAAGTCATTAATCAACTCCCTAAGAAAAAATCTCCAGGACCAGATGGATGTACATATGAATTCTACCAAACATTTAAAGAACAATTAACTCCAATACTATATAAACTATTTGAAAAAATAGGGAATTAAGGACTCCTACCAAATTCCTTTTATGAGACAGACATAGGTACTGATACCTAAACCAAGTAGAATGAAAACAGAGAAAGAAAATTATAGACCAATCTCCCTAATGAACATTGATGCAAAAATCTTAAATAAAATATTAGCAAAGAGATTACAGAAAATCATCCCCAGGATAATACACCATGACTAAGTGGGATTTATACCAGGAATTCAGGGATGGTTCAATATTAGGAAAACTATTAGCATATATTGATATATTGACTATATCAATAATCAAATTAATAAAATATTGTCATTACTGACACTGGTCTTGGTATACAGATATAGAATGGCCTCAAAGGATTTTCGGGCATTGCTGACATTACGGAGCCCTGGTATAAGTGGCCCCGGATCCTTGGAATATATGATCTGAGTGCTTATAATGTGCTAAACACTGTCCAGAAACACTCATTGCTTTTTTTAGATTCTGTGTACTACCTGCCATTTATCCAGTGTAGCCTGAATAATGAACAATATCACGTCCCTGGGATACACGCTATTTACATCGATACAAGCTTAGAGCACATTAACTTTTTTGGCAATGACTTCTCACTCTTGTCTCACATGTAGCTTGGATTTCACTAAAGTCTTCCTCATGAGTTGTCACATTAGGATCCCACACAATGTATTAGTCCAGTTGATTTTTTTAATCTAAGTGTAGAAGTTGACATTTTTGCCAATTGAATTCCATCTATCTCTGTCAAAATCCTACATCAATAGTTACCTAGTTATCATATGGAAATGATTCCGGACTCTTGAAATCTATTCAGTGAAGCTCTGATGGTTTCTACACCAAAGTAGAAAATCTATGAAGGTGTCTCTCTCTCTCTCTCTCTCTCTCTCTCTCTCTCTCTCTCTCTCTGTGTGTGTGTGTGTGTGTGTGTTTCTCTCTCTCTGTGTTTCTCTCTGTCTCTCTCTCTGTCTCTGTCTCTGTCTCTCTCTCTGTCTCTCTTTGTCTCTCTCTATCTGTTTCTCTCTGTGTGTCTCTCTCTGTCTCTGTCTCTTGTCTTTCTCTCTTTCTCTCCTCTCTCTATTTTTTTCTCCTTTTTCTTCAATCCAGTAACATTATCCTCTCCTTGATGTTCCTCATACAATACACTTCCTATCCCAACTCTGAACATTTTCATTGGCTGTTCCAATGCCTGATATATGCCTCCTCATCCCTGTCTACTGGTTTCCTTCAAGTCCAGCTAAAATCACACCTGCTCTATAGAAAACCTTTTCCAAACATTCTTATTTCTGGTACCTTCCCTCTACCAACTACATTCAGTCTACCTTTAAATGGCTTTTTTGTACATATTTGCTTACTTGCTTTTCCCTCATTAGGACAAGTCCCTGGAGAACAAGAACTGTCTTTTTGCCTTTCTTTCTATCACAGAACTTAACACAGTGCCTGGAATGTGACAGATTGCTTACTGACTGGACCAATGGCCTCATCTAAGAGTTCTTAGCCAAGATAGTTTGATTTCTTACTTGAAAAATGAGGAAGAAGGAGACTTCCACTTGACCTCAGGTCATTAATCCATCTGTAGGAACCAAGATTTTCTTTTTGAACTAGGAAACTTGATTTTCTCTTTCTTTTTAAGTTAGTCTATAATTAAACTGAAACTCTATTCATGGTTCTAGAGTAAAAAAAAAAAAAAAGCCCTTTAGTGGGAAAGAGAGGGGGTAAAATACCCCAGTCCCCTTGAAACCTGGTGCTACTTTTGTTGAAACACTTGGCAACTGATTCAACCTTGAGCTCTGCTCTCTTTAAGCAAAGAAAGAACACAAGGTAGCCCCAAATGTATCCATCGAATCAATTTTGATATACAAGCTCAAAGTCAAATTTTGGTTTCCCAGATGAAGAGTAAAGAGTGACTTCCAGTCAATCACAGGTTCCTAATTCCTTCAGGGAGACCTCTGTCCTTAGGGAATACTATAAGAGACCACCAGGCTTTCTCTGATTAGAAATGTTTGATTTCTTTTCCTTTTTTTTCCTTAATTGTATCAGTTAAGGGAAGGCCTTTTTGCAAGCACCAACATGGTTATTAATCTATAATAAGTTGTAAAAAAAAAAGGCATTATTTTATTTTATTATACCACCATGTATTTGAAAGAATACAAGAATGGCAATTATCAGATCTGATTATGAACTGTGACATGTAGACTTTTCCTGAAGCATTGGGAAAGACATTTGAACTAGGTAATAGAGAACCTTCTCAGATCACTAAAGATCTCTCCAGGACTATGGATTTTTCTAAACATCTTCAGTAGATTTGCTGTGAACAGCAAATATTTAAACTGAGGGAAGACTTTAAAGATCAACTGAGTAAATGAATCAAATTATTTTACTCTCCCTAAGAAAAGTGACAAATGCTATCTATACTCAGTAGCTTAACCAGGTGGAAATGATTGAAAACAATCCAGGCAAGTGTGAAAAGGTCTTGATCAATGTAAATGTCTCCAAGGAACCATTAAATGAACAAGAAGTGACATTGTTCAGGAAGAGTATTCAGACTGGCTGGGGACATTGACTCATATTCTAGGGGTTGTCTCAAAGCTAGTTTGGGTCTGAGAAAGATGCAAGAGCACCCACAAGTCAGAATAGAGTTTTCCAGCAAAGCCCCAGAGGTGAAACTATTTAGGGAAGATTACCTTCCTTTGAGCCTTGATACTAGATTTCCTTCCTCCTCACTTCAACCATAGAAGAATCTCATGAGCTTTGCCAGAGGACTTCCCATCTTCCTATCTGTACTGGGAGCCAAGAATGATACAGATTCAAAGATCTAAGAGCCTAGCAGAAAATTACATTTAAGGGGAACATCTTGAGGACTCCTACAAAAGGACTTCCAGGATCTTCACCCCTTGCAACACATGTTTCCCAAACTTAGCCCACTTTTCCCTGGAAAAGTGTACCAGTAGAGGATGTTACCAACTTATGGGGAAATGATTTATACAAACTTCTTATTATACAATCTTAATAAATATCCCTTTCTAAAAACTACTAAAGCCTTACTTACAAATTGATAATCAATCAATAATCAAGGTAGTAAGCACACAGTGGGAGCTCCTAGGCCAGATAATACCTGAAACCTTTTAGGAATAACTCTAGAACTTGAGAGGAAAAGCATTGACCTGACTTCTTCTATTTGAGTTAATTTAGGACTCTCTCTTCAGAATGAGTGCCATATATGTTAAAATGGCATCTGTGCAGAAAAAAACCCTCATGATCACTTCAACCACCAGATATCACATCCTCAACTGACCTCACCCCATGCAGCTTCCACCACCACCCCTTGCCCAGTTTCAAACACTATCTCACTCTGTGGTGGGAGAGGAGAACAATTTTGGGAGACCTCAACACCCTTCCCAGTACTCATAAGACCCTCCCAGACTAGCAACTATCAAATTAAAAGATGACATAATCAGAGATAAGGACAATTGAAAATCTGCTCACTCAATGTGTTTTTCTTTTTTCTTCTCCTTCAATTACTGACAGCTCTAGCTATTGCAGTTTTCAAATTTCAAAAGTTCACCTAAGTGATTCTCCCCATGAACTCTCCTTTGCCCATTTATAAATTTAGCTTTGGTGCCCTGCCTTCTGTGGATAAAGTCTACTAGTATTTTCCTATGTGTGTGATCCCCACTTTCTCACTCCAGGTTGTATGGGTAAAGAAATGAAGGGATCACTTAATCCTTATTATGGCATTAGGGACTTTTTGAAAGATTTATACCCCAAGCCTGAATTACCTGAATAAAATGAATTGCATTTAATGTCTGCCTCTCTTTAAAATGTCCCCCCCAACTCATCATTACAAGATTGCTTATTGATGAGACAAAAATGATGTCTACATAGTACAGGGTAATATGATGCCATATATATAAAATACCATTTGTGTTCAGTTATTTCAGTCATATCACACACTTTATGACCCCCATTTGGGGTTTTCTAGGCCAAGATACTGGAGTGGTTTGTCATTTCCTTCTCCAGTTCATTTTACAGATGAAAAAACTGAGGCAGACAGGATTATAACTTGCCCAGAGTCACACAACTATGAAATGTCTGAGGCCAGATTTGAACTCAAGAAGAAGAATTTTCCTAATTCCCAACCCACTACTCTTATCCATTGAGCCACCTAGCTGCCCCAAAGGAGGTGGGTTTTGTTTTTTTTTTTTTTTTTTTTTACAATTTGAATAGGTTTTTTTTTAATTTTTCCAAAAACGTGGCAAGATAGTTTTCAATATTTACTTTTACAAAACCTTGCGTTCCAAATTTTTCTCTCTCTCCTAGACATCAAGCAATCCAATATAGGTCAAATATGTGCAATAGAGAAGTTAAGCCATTTTCCAATTCTAGATCTAAGGACCTATAAAGAGTGAAGGTTTTGTCCACCTTAAAAGATTTTTTTTTCATTTTTTTCTTTTCTCAGACTTCTCTAATCTCAGTTCTTCAGCTTTTCTACAAAGATGTTCATATTCTAAAAAGATGAGGGAAGGAGAGATTTCTGAGTCACTGTAAACACAAATCAACTCACAGTAATCAGGCTGAATTATTTTTTCTTAGGTTTTAGTCAACAAATGGGTTCCCCAGTAATGTCACTATGGCCTGGATCTGCACAAAATACTCATCCCAAGGCTGGCCAGACCCAGATCCAGACCTCCATACAACTGAAGGCATTAATGTGTTCTACAACTGTCACCACCATTTGCCAGAACAATTTTGATCTTACAAATCTGGGGTAAAATCGAGGGGAGAATTTAGCCACATTTAGTGAATTTAGAAGATTTAATGAATTTAGAGAATTTAGCCCACAGAGTACAAAAAACTACTCCAAGATCATAAAACTAACCTATTACTTCTCAAGTGAGTTCCTGCTAAAAATCAGTGTCTTTCTAGATAGAAACAAACCCTTTCTACCTAGAACTTTGAGAATAAGAAGTTTGAAGAGGCTGTTACAGATGAGAGCACTGGATTTAGAATGAAAGGTCTGGATTTGAATCTTAAACTCTGTTCTCACTAAGTGATCTGGGCCAAGTCATTTTTCTCCTTGGCATTAATTTCCCGATTTATAAAATGAGGAGATTGAACCAGCCGTCCTCTATGGCCTCCATATTCATGGTCCTTTGCCTCTCTTCTCTTTCGACCCCATCTGAGGCCACAAACATTCCCTCACCCCAATGTCTAGCTGCTCATTTGAATAATAATCATAATGGTTTGTTTCTAAAACACTTTACCATTTAACAACCTCAGGAAGTTTTTATTTATTGTTGTTTGGTCATTTCAGTCACGAACTTATTTGGGGTTTTCTTAGAAAAGATACTGGAATATTTTGCCATTTCCTTTTCCAGCTCATTTTACAGATGAGTAAACTGAGGCAAATAGGTTAAGTGACTTTTGCAGGATCAAACGGCTGGTAAGTGTCTGAGGCTGGATTTGAGCTCTTGAAAATGAATCTTCCTAATTCTACAGTACTCTGCCCACTGTGCCACTTAGTGCCAAAATGCCATCTTTATCACTATTTTAATAGTGAAGAAACAGGATCACAGGTTATGTCACTTGTTCATAGTCACATATTCATTGCTGGCACTCAAATCCATGTCTTGAGGTTCTAATTCTAATGCTTTAGAATTAGAGAAATACTTCTAATTCTCTTTAGTTTTGTATGGCTCTGAATGTTGACATTAGAGATACCAGGATCCTCCAGAGGTGACTTTCCTTTCCTATATCTTCATCCCTCCCATGATCTCCATAAGCACTTCCAAGAATCCAGTAAATCTTGTACCCAGGGACCAGCCCAGTGACAAAAGGTTTCTTTCAGATTCTGGGAGGAGTTTTGGTTCTAGCTTACACACTATTGTGTTACTGGTCAGAACACCTCTGTTTGTTACTGACACCTCTGGCCTAGACAATCAACCAATTAATTGAGACCTGATTTGTAGCATTTACCCAGATTTTGACTCCTGCACAAATTTTCGTACTTCCTATTTGATTCTAACTGGAACCATAATTCCTGAACCTAAGACAAAGTAGACATGGGGATTTTCATAAGTCTTATGAAGAATTTAGGAGGTAGAATTTGGAAGGGCTTTGACCTGCCCTGAGTCAGATGAGGAGGGAAGATGAAGGAATTCAGCCAAATTCAAAGACTATTTGAGTGTGCTGGTCATTCTCCCCAGCCCAGTTTTTGCTTCCAACCTTTCACATGACTAACATCTTGGTATTCTGTTCTGAGATGCCTCATTATCTCTGGGCTGAAGGACAACTTTACTCCCAGTCTCGTGGAGGGCACCTGGCCTCAAGAGTAATCCCTTTACCAGTTCCCTCATCTGAAAATTTCTTGAGATCTAGCCAGTGTTTAGTCTGAGAAGCAGATAGTGCAGTTGAGGAGTGATGGCCTCAGAGGCAGGGAACCTAAAGTCAAAATCCACTGGCCCAAGTTAACTTAATACCTTTAGGTCTCAGTTTCCCTCTCTGTAAATGGAAGGGTTTGGAAAGATCTCTAATTTTCTCATTCTAATTTTATGACTTTATTCCTGCTGGCACTGAGGGCATTCTCCCTTTTAGGTCAGATCCTAGTACCAAAGTCTAATGTTCAGTGCCAAATTATTTTTTATCTAGATTGATTAAATCAGATCCCTTCATTCAGAGAGTAGATAGAATTTATGCAGAGACAACTAGTATGACTGTTAAATATCCATGAGTATAGTAGCCCCTAACTCTGAAGACATTTTATCAGTCTTAGTGTTTAGCTTTATCTGACTTGTTTCAAAGGTGCTTGAGATTTATTTAACCTACATTGGCCCATCAATAAGAGGTTCCAGCTCCCTTGTTCTGCTCTAATATAAAATCTCACAGTCATTAATATTTTTTTTTATGGTACCTGAAGTAGTGTTGTTAACTCCCCAGATTAGTTACAAACATCCAACAGACTCTTTATTTATAAGGGATGAAGTGAACTGAGTTGGCTAGTATATAGGGAACTCAAATAAATGAAATCTGGTTCCTTGAAATTCTAGAACTGACTAACACAGCAAATCTAAACATATAGGAAACTCCAAATAGAATTTGCTATCTAAGAGAACCTGATTAGGCATAATATTTATGTTTTTGAACTTCACCTCAGAGCTATATTGGTAAAAATCTGACAACTGACTATCTATATCTTTAAGTTTAATTTAAATTATGAGCATTTTTTCCATTACTTTCTTAAGTCTAGGCCAGAGATGTCAAGTTCAACTAGAAATTGGGCCATTAATATAGAATAAAGATCCCTGTACATATTAACCTAGTTTCTAAATACCATTTAAATATCTACGTTTTACTGTATTTTTACTATTTTGTTAACTATTTCCCAATTACATTTTATTTTGGTTCTAGCTTACACATTATAGAGTTGCTGACCAGAACACCCGTTTGATACCTCTGGCCTAGACAATCAACAAAACAATCAATTAAGGCCTGATTTGTAGCATCTACCTAAATTCTGGCTCTAGCACAAGTTTTCATACCCTCTCTCTGGTTCCACTTACTGGAACCATAATTCCTTAACCTAAAAAAAGCAAGCATAGGGTTTTTCATTAGCCTTCTGGTCATTTAAGGGATTACTATAATGGAGGACAGCAGTTGGATTTTTTTTTTTCTTTTCACTAAAGAACAATTGAGAAAATGTGTTCAAGGATGGACATAATGTATTACTTCCTGCCCTAGAAAGGCCCTGGAAGGAGACATTTAGTGAGAATATGAGACCCTTGTTAAGTTTAAGAACAATAGAGATGCACATGGGAGAAGAATTGGTAATGACATCTGTACAGCTTCCTAACTTGGAGCTAAAAGCCAAAATGTAGAGTAGAAGGTGATGGACAATATTTCTTCAATATAAATAGGATCAGGGAAGAATATTCCCATTTTTCAGATGCCAGAACTGAGGTCAGAAATCTAATTGAAATAAGTTAATAAAGAAAGCAAAATAATTCTTGAGAGGTTACAAAAAACTCTCCACAAATTAGCAAAGAATGCCTCTATAATAGACTCATTCTTCCAGCCATATAACCTTTTATCCTGACCTTTAGTCTAAGAGAAGGAATTATGGCCGGGATGTAGAGGCCTGAGTTCTATTCTTAACTCCATTGATAACCAGCTAAAAGACTATAGACAAGTACCTTTGGTCTCTCCATTTATCACATAAAGCAATAATTTTTTTCCCACTCCATGTGAAAGAACTACTTGGAACCCAAGAACCTGGATATGGAAATCCTCAGAGCAAAAGTGGTTGGTCTATGCTACCCAACCCCAGTTTCACAACACCCCAGGATGTGTCCAATTTTCTCAAATTATCCAATCAAGATTAATTTTAATAATTCACTTTAATTTGCAAAATAAATATACGCAATTCCGGGGGGAGTGGACAGAGCTGGAGAACTGGTATGGTGAAATCAGACAAACAACAGGGTGTCGCAACTCTGAAAAGCTGGGAATCTCCAAATTAGAGAAATGCTAGACTCATTTTCACAGCATTTATCTTGGCTCCCCTTTTCTTTCTTGCCCCTCTGAGAGGTATCATTGCCGGAAACTCCAGCTCTCCCACCTGGGGCTGGGACCTTGGACCCAGCTTCACAAATGGAGCATACAGGGGTTTGGATAGAAACATCCTCCCTCCAAGGACCCATACTTCAGGGAAGAGAATGAGGTTGGTTATTTGATGCCTTTGGAGGCAGCCAGCACTCATTTCATTGTCAAAGAATCCTTGCACTAGAAAGGTTCTCTGGAGGCCATCCAGTCCAGCCTACTAATGCAGCATAGGAACAATTCAAACTATCCACTCCAGGCCCTCCATGGATTTTTTCAACCCACCCAACATCCCCCAGGAACCTGGCAAGATGGCCCCCTTCCTAAGTACAAACAAATAAAGTTTCTTTTCTCTTCTGCTCTCTTTTTTCCAGACTCACTCTTTCCTCTATGGTCTTCTCTCTCCATTAGTGCTGGAACAAATTACGGTTTAAAAAAAAATTACAGATGTCAATTCTAGATTTTCAAGGGACTTGAAAGGACTTATCATATTATCATTGTCATTGTTAGTTGTTAATGTGTCTTCCCAACATCCTGGTAGAGCAATAAAAATTAGGGACATATTCTCCCCTTTTCTAGATGGGTAAACTGAACCATGAAGGGAAAGGTCACAGAAAATGAATAATGACTAGAAATCAGTTTCTTGATTCTACACTTTCCAAAAACATGGTCATTGAGAATTTAAACTTGTGAACAACAAAGATGATGAGAGAAAGGGCAGGGCATGAATAGGGAATAGCTTATAAATTGATTTGCATATGGGAGTGGAGCCTATAGTTAAGCTCACCAGCCACTAGAAAACTGCTCTCCATGATTGAGAGAATTCAAAGACACAATTCATTTGACCACCCCAGTGGAGCAGATGGGTGAACCAGATTCTTGAATGTGACTGTTATGTTCAATAACACAGCTCACCCAGAGAGTAAATTGTTGATTCAGGTTGATGGGACACGGGGAATGAGGAGGGTATAGGATCCATAAAAGGAGGAAAGAGATTTTGTTAATCATTGGCTGAAGTTTAACCTAGAGATTCTCAAATTTACTGCTTTTATATCATTCCCAAACTTAAAAAAAAAAAATCAACCTCACTCAGTGACAATAGATAAAACCCAGTCACCCCCAAATTGCAAATTGTATATGTTAGCATTTGCAAGCGTGTGACTGGATGGTTAAGTTTAAGCTGGCATCAAAGGCAAATTCTAACTGATTAATGACATTCTCCTAGCCCATATCCCCCTTATTGATATATACGCCTTTCCAAACACCTGTCTCTTGCTATCTCCCCAGTGTTTTCTCCGTTGAGTCCTAATCAAACCCTTTAGTTTGTCCCCCTTAGAACTCAGCCCATACCTAGAAAATACTTCTGGAGTCATGCTCAATCATCACTCATCTCTCTATTATTGATCACCCATACTTTCATGGGATATGAAAAGGAAAGAAAGGGATGTCAAATTAACTAAAAGTGAACAACTCTTATTCCTCCTTTTTATCTTCCATTGCCTTGAATTCCCAAGAGCTGGGGTCTCAAATAGCCCCCTCTCCTCATCCCACTGATTCATTTATGTCTTAGCTGCCCCTGGGATCCCAATTCTGCAATGTACTGCCAGTATTTTCAAGATTCATTCATCAAATCTAACAAAAAGTCTCTTCTTCAGCCAGATGTTAGACTATATAGATGCATATCTTTATTGCTAGCCTCCGGGTTCAAAGAACTTCTATAAAAGGCAACAGCAATTTATGGCCATCAACACCCTTAGACACTGGATCATTGGTGACTAGAAATTTGTGACCATCTCCTTATGGGGTGTGACACTAAGTAGGTCACTTTCATTTCTCCAGGTCTCAGTTTCCTCATCTGGGAAATGTAGGGATGGAACTCACATTAACCTCCCTTCCAGCTGACAATCTAGCTGACAATCTAAATCCTAGATACAGAACTTTGTACAATTGCTGAACTGAAATGAATCCTATGGTTCCTTTGCCCAATCAGAACCATGTTGCTGTTCAATCGTTTTCAGTCATGGTCAACTCAAAGATACTAGAGTGGTTTGCCATTTCCTTTTTCAGTTTATTTTACAAATGAGGCAAACTGGATTAAGTGATTTGCCCAAAGTTACACAGATAATAAGCATCTGAGGCTGGATTTGAACTCATGAAGATGAGCTGTCCTGATTCTAATTCTAGTGCTCTATCCATTACACCACCTAGTCTGATAGAGTGCATCCTTGACTGAGAAGGACCTGGGTATTGTTTTGATTCTGCCATTGACACAGGGTGTGACCCTAAACAAGGCAATGAATTTTTTTATTGTCTCATCCAAGAAATGAAGGGATTAGAACAGGTGACTTCTAAGGACCTTCTCACAAGTAAAATTCTACAAAATTGATGAGTCTTTACTGATGTCCACTAAGTCCAGCTGAATCATCCTCTATCTAGGTTTCCCAGAAAGTAGTATCACCTGAAATTATACTTTATTGTCTTTTGAAAGGATCCAATACATACATCCATCTACAATACACACATGTATATAATTCACTTATGAATATGTGTTGCAAGCTCAGACTTGCACAATCAAACCTATGCATTCATATACAAACCATAAAGAGGGAAGAAAGCCCTTCCTGGCCCATACTCTATTGAGGCTGCTAGAGAGTGTATTTATCTCACTGTAATCTCAGTCACCCCCTTAGCAAGCTAAATATGCCAGCCATCTCAGGAGCTCGGCTGGGTGCTCTCCAGATGGCTGCTCTATAAACACCGGAGTCATTCCTGGAATTGGAAGGCATGGGGGTGGGGGTAGGGGGTGTTCGGGCAGGGGTTAGGAAAGGGGTGGAGATTGGGTCATTTGGGAAAACAAAAACAAGCTGGTTCTGCCAAGGTCTTCTCTGGCCTTGTGAGCTGCTCTGCCCTTGAAGTGCTAGGAAAGATTAATATGGAGATGGTAAATGGTCCTATCAGCTTCAAAGTCTTTCAAAGAATGGGGGGTGGTGGAAGGAGGGAGAGTTCCCCTGATATTCAGCTCTTATTAAAATAAAGCTCTCCAGGAATCCTGGCAAGGTGACTTTGTGTGCTAGAGTACTGAGTGGGAGGGCTGTTGAGACCTTTGGTGTCTTGTCCCAAATACACTGCCCATGCTCTGTGTGACCTTGGAGAAGGCTTATTTGCCACCTCTATCCCACTCCTTCCACCCCCTCACCCACCCCTCCATCTGTCAAATGGGCAAAGGGGGTGT
>JAJPUD010018662.1:15695-28245 GCA_023553655.1 Myrmecobius fasciatus | reverse complement strand
TTTTTTTTTTGCAGATAAGGAAATTGAAGTTCAGATCTGTCCCCAGACAACTACCTAGTAATACTCTGAATTAGGAGTAAGACCCAGGAGTTTTCTTCCAGGTTCAATGCTTTGTTCACTATACTAAATTATCTGTTGTACTTTGGATGAGTAGTCATCTAGATTTGCTTAATTGTATTCATGTGGAGTGAGGGAGAAGCACATCCAAAGGTGACACCTTATTCTATGTATAAGGCAATAATTGAAACAGTCCCTTCAAAGAGCTTAAACCAGTTGGGGTACAAGTATGTGCCTAGT
Source organism: Myrmecobius fasciatus (assembly GCA_023553655.1). NCBI lineage: Eukaryota > Metazoa > Chordata > Mammalia > Dasyuromorphia > Myrmecobiidae > Myrmecobius > Myrmecobius fasciatus. The sequence goes on along the minus strand of JAJPUD010018662.1, from coordinate 27,948 downwards.
AACATTTTATATTACTGAAAATCTAATTCATTAAAATAAGAGCAGCTGATTCACCCTAACAAAAATGTTTTTGCCATATGCCATGTCCCTTAGTTTACTACAGATATCCAATTTATTTAAGGCCATCAAAGAGTCTTTCTCTATCCAACTCTCCACTTCATTGTCACAATTTAGGTAAGACTATAGACATCATAAATGAGTTGGAAGAAAGCTTAAGGATCATCCAGTCTAACTCCTTCGTTTTAAAAAGATGACAAAACTGAGTCCTAGCAATTTCAGTAAAGTTATAGAAATAGAATCAGGATTTGAACCTGAGGCCTGTAATTCCAAGTTTGGTACTCTGGTTTCTTCTATGTTATGTTGGTCTCTATTTGGGCATGTAATCTAATGCCCTTTAGACATTTGACTTTAGGAATTGAATGAAAATCTACCTCTAGAAAATGATCATCCTGCTGAGAAATATCTTTAAATAAGAGCAATGTGAGGCTGTCTAGAAGCTCATCTGGTTTGTTTAGATTCTTCTAAATAAAAATATGGTACTAAATTGGAAGGTTTTATCATGTGATTATAATTTTGTGATTTTAAATAAATGAATTTTATTTCTATTTCTGTCATTTTTGATTTGTAGCTATGTCAAGGGCTCGAGACAAGTTATAAATGCCTGATAGTTGGATAGGGTGGAGACCTCTGATTATTCTAAAATAGGTACAGAATAAATAGCAATGACATGCTACCAACTCTATCCCAAGACTTGTTATACTTCTTCATCTTTGTTCTGGAATAATTACATTCATAGGGACTAGAGAGACTTTAGTCTTCTGATATGTCATCTCTAAAGAAATAAGATCCATTTCTCCCCTATTTTGTTCTACTTTTTAGCTTTCAAATTACTTCTATATAAGGGGTCAGGCTACCCCAGAAAGCAATCCAGCAATGTGGTTGTAGCGTATGGTCTAACTTGTACTTGGAGCATTTTTTCACCATTGATGATCTCTTTATGATTTTAAGAAACTCTGCCTAGTGATCTAGTATTACAAAAACGAGTCTTCCTTAATTCCAGAAAGTCATATACCTTATGATAATTCACCTAAGGAATGAACTATAACACTAACATTGTGCTAACAATTCTAATCCAGTGGTCAATGTGGCTCAGCAGCCATCTTGAATCCCTTCCTGGATGGACACTGTAATCTTTCCTTTGCTAAAGCATAATGCAGAAAGTCTAAAAGCTGTGTGACATTGTAATTCCCTCTTAGAAAGGCACAGTTGGTTTAATCAGATTGCAAAACTCACTCTGCAGAACACTATGTTAAAAGGCACTCTTGTGGGTTTTGCAAGGTATCCTATTTCTATAACATCTTTAGCTCCAGAATAAGGAGAAATAATAAACAAACAGCTAATCCTGTAAGTGGGGTTCAAGAGGGAAAATTGTATCTTCTAGAACAGAAGATGCAAAACAGTAATGTTACACTACGCCTTGCAACAAAATGTAAGATACTTTTAAAAGTTTTATTTGTACCTTTTTTTTTTTTGCTTTTTGCTGAGGCAATTGGGGTTAAGTGACTTGCCCAGGGTCACACAGCTAGGAAGTGTCTGAGATCAGATTTGAACTCAGGTCCTCCTGACTTCAGGGCTGGTGCTCTAACCACTGCGCCACCTAGATGCCCCTATTTGTACCTTTTTAAAATGAAAATACCACAGTCATTTACTGATATTAGCCTTCCCCCTCTTCTATGGAACTCTCCCTTGAGGGAAGATAATCAAACCTATGACAAAGGGATGTCTATGAGACAATGCAGTATATTCAACATTCCATAGCTATGGTTGCCTTGTCCATTATCTCCATACCTAGAGACCAGTAGTATGTTTCATTTTCTGGTCTTTTGAAACAAGATTATTCATTATAACTAATTAATCTGAGCAAAGGTACCTTTTATCCTTATTGGAAAATTACTTTTTGGGCAAGCAAAGTTCATAAACAACCTTTACTCTTTTTCTCATGAATTCAATTTAATTCAACCAGAATAATTAAATGCCTACTTTATGTCTGGATCCATGCTAGATGATAGCAATAGAAAGAAAAAAAGACAAGATATTTTCAGGGATCAGAGAAAGATATATAGATTTAATTGAGTTAGCTTTCTTTCTCATTTAAATTTTACTCTGTGCTTCTTTGACCAATATTTTAAGAGACATGATAAAGCAGTCATTTTTTTCCTGCATTATCTTCCATTATTTAATAATAATAATAATAATAATTTCTTCTTCTTCTTCTTCCTCTTCTTCTTTTTTCTTCTAACTATAGCTGGCCAGTCTGGTCAATTCATGAAAACACTAATCAGTCAGTTTACTGAAAAATACAATTTAACTAAATTGTATAGTATAGTGTGCTAAGTATAGTGACTGGCTGTTGAATCAAAATTATTTGTGGGTCAGTATCATATCTATATAATCAAGTAAAGTGGATAGTAGAGACAGCTAGGGAATTTCATCCCCTACCTCCTTCCTCCCCTCCTCTCGCCCTCCCCCACCCCAAACAACTGAAGCAACAGCAACAATAACAATAACAACCAGAAACGACACATACAAGTATTACTGGGGAAAAGGCCAGTTCTGTGGGACCTGGAGAATCTGGTTGGGCTGCCTCCCTAGCTAGAATCCACCAGATAAATGGCTCAGCCCTTCACCTCACTCCTCCCTCACAAAAGCAGTCTGAGTTAGTTAAGGCCATAAGATTAGATCACTCCAGCACTTTTTTCAATACAACCTGGTGTTAGATGAGAGCAAACCCAGCAAAACTCCAAGAAAGAGAAACGCATTTTAAAATGTTGCTTCCCTTTGTTCCTGAGCTAAATGCTTCTCTTTTTCATTAGCCAAAGGCAGAAGAACTAAATACAAAATTCCTTGGGGAAAAATGCTGCTTTAGGGGCTGACTCTATTGGCTCCTTTCCCTCCTTTTATTCTCTGGAAGAAAGGCACCGAAGGGAAAGCATTATAAATCCTTTAGAGGCTTAATTCATGATGTCTCCCTGCCCTCTCAACCTCTACGGTTGCTCTGACATTTAAAAGAACACTGTCACATAGGTGAGATTTTGTATTTGGAACAAAAGTGATTAAAAAAAAACCTAATGAGAGTAGATACATTTTCATGTACTTATAAGAGAAAAAGAAGATTAAAATGTGCAAAAGCACTGAACATTTCCCCTCTTATTTTCCTACACAAACAAAACAAAATTACAACACAAAATCATATAATTTTAAACAGCTTACAGTCTATTGGGGAAAATAACAAGCAGATAAATATATGCATGATGTTTTGAGGAAAGAGAGAAAAAAAGACAGAGGAAGAGAGTTTGAGGAGAAAGAGAGGGAGAGGGAAAGAGAAGGGGAGAGGAAGAGAGGGAGGGAGGGAAGGAGAAAGGAAAGGAAGGGAGTAAGGAAGGAAAAAAGGGAGGGAGAGAGAAAAAGGAGGGAGGGAGGCAGAGAGAGACAGAGAGACTGACAGAGAGAGACAGAGAGAGACGCAGAGAGACAGAGAGATAGAGAGCAGTAACAAGGCAGATGAGGTAAAGGCTTTCCTGGGAGATGGCAGACAAAGGCTTCTGGAGAGCATATAGTTAGTTCCCTCTCAACTTCTTAGAGATGAAGAAACTGACTGTCAGGAGATCCAGAGGCTAGTCCTGGCTCAGCCTCCAGTTTCCTCATTCTGTTTTCATATCTATAAAAAAAAAGATCAGTTGGCTTCAAAGATCTCTAAGGTCCATGTTAGCTCTAATAATCTGCAGTAAATTAGTCGATGTATGTGGCTGATCTATATAAATCAAGTCCCACTGTTTCCTCTTTTTTTTATTATTTTTTTTTCCAGTAGCAGACATATGTTGGTGGACCATATTAGAGTGGAATTCTTGGATCGTATTGGGAGCAGGCCTAACAAACATTCATATTCGATCGTTATACTCTATGAAGTTATATTCCTGAATGTAGTTTGACCTTTCCCTTCATCTGAATCTATAGAATAAGATACTATTATGAGAGACGGCATAACATAAAAACAAGAGGCAGACTGATAGTGTTGAAAAATCACTGGTCTTCAGGTCAGAAGATCTAATTCAAACCCTTACTTTACTACTAATTTTCCAGTCAGTCAATAAATATTTATTAAGTGTCTATTATTGCCAGGCTATACCCATCACTTAACTCCTCTACGCTTCCTTTTAAAATGGGTATAACAATTGATTATATTTTCTTTCCAGAGTTGTGGATCAAATGAGATAATGTGTGCATATGAAAAGGCTTCATGGAAAATTGCTTTACAAATATAAGCTGTTATTATTATATTATATTATGTTTGATCATATCATATCACATCTGGATAACTGCCTCAGTGAGAACCTTGGAGAAAAGATGTCTTTGAGGAAATGTATAACAGGAAGAGAGAATGGGTGAGGGATGAGAGGTAGATTGACTGAGGTTTCACCAGAGTTTTCACAATGTCAGAAGTATTAAAAGAAGAAAATGAGAGCGGGTTGCCACTCATTGAGTGAACTTGTGGACGGACATGAATAACAAAAGTACACGAAAGAGCCGCAGTCTCTGCGTCTCTGGAGAAACTTCCAAATTGATTATATTGAAAATAAAGTTGAGCATTGTGTTTTTGTGTACTAATTACTTTAATTCAGACTAAGGACTAACTCAAGCTTGAACAGAGAAAAAGTATTGAGAGGCCCCAATTCTAAGACAGATTAAGAAGAAAAGTTGTTTACATTTTTGATGGAGTCTCCCTCTTGCTCACAGATAAAATGTGAAAGAAAAGACCTTTCCCTGATCCAGCAGTATTTCTCAAGCCTGGGGATGAAACTAGATTCCTTAATTCTCCTGGGTGTCAGTTTCACTAGGTTACTCTGTCACAAAGCCAATAGGCAGGATTTTTTTTTTAAAAGAGCATGAATTTATTAACAAAGATTCAGAAGTGGACAAGAAGGCAGCTTGTTCAGGACAACTGTTATTATACAGCCACAGAGGGTAAGGTTAAATAGTTTAGACTATCCAGAGTACAGTTCAAAGGGACCTTCAATTCAAAGGCAAGGCAAGACTCCTCCCTGAGAAAATATGGTGCCAGAAAAAGCACTTTAAAACTATAGACTGATCACCCAGCAACATGATCTATGGGTAAGTGGGAAAGGATGAGTTCTAGCATCCTTTCTCTCTTGGCTTTCAGATAAGATGGCAAAGGATTAATACTCTCAGTCCCCTAATCCTCTAAACAAGTAGGTTAATGTTTATTAGATAAGGTTTATGTAACTGAAACATTCATTGCTTATTTCAGAATAGGTTTTCTCTATATACCAGTCATGTAGACAAATCTCTTAAAAGATAAAAAAAATGATAATGAAGGATTATACCCATGATAAAAAAAAATGACCAAAATGAACATTTAAGAAAAAAAATGTAGCTGACAGAAGGTGTGGTAAAATGTTTATTGGGTAGACATAGGTGAAAGGGACTGATGGAAATAAATCGTTGTAGTGAGTGCCTATGAAGAACACCCATCTTTCTTTAAAAGAAGGCAATGAGTATGGCTCACATATTTTCTTGCAGCAATCTAGAAAATGAACAACTCTTCCCAAGTCCTTGATCATTCTGGGAAGGGTTAATCATTTCCAATCAACTCTTGGCAAAAAAAAAAAAAACATTTTTCCAAATGTGCACAACTCTGGGCTTTACAATCTGCCTCCAACTTTCTTTTGTAGGCTTATTCCACATTATTCCCCTTTGCTCACTCTAAACTCCAGCCAAATTGGCTTACTTGATGTTCCCTGAAGTCAGGATTTCACTTCCTGCTTTTGCATAGGCTATTTCCATGTCTGGAGTGCACTGTATCCTTAACTATGTCTCTTAAAATCCCTAGCTTCTTTTAGGACCCAGTTTATGATCATTTCTGATCCATATAGGTGTATGCTAGGGTTCTTCCCTCCTAAAATTAACACATGCATACTTATAGAGAGTTGATCTTGAAGTTCTGGGTTTAAGTCTTAGTCTAAATCGGGAGTTAACCCAAGACAACTACATACTGACTGTGACTTTGGGAAAATTGTTTAAATGCTCAGCACTCTAGGTGTTTCTCTAAAACTATCAATTACAGAGAAAGTGTTGACCTATGTTGATAGAAGAAGTTTTCTTCCTTGGGAATTCCCTATAGTAATGAAACCAAGTCTCTAATCCTGTACTTATTGTTTACCAATTCTATCACTTTCTGTAGAACTTAAGCTCTGGAGAAAAAAAGTGCTTTCTACTCTTTGTATATACTCTATTTCTACAGTAGTGCCTAACGTAGAATATGATCAATAAGCTGGGAGGTAGTCAGATCTACATTCCCAGAAGTCTTCAAGGTAAAGTCCAGCAACTGCTTCTCAGGTATGTTGTAGCATCGGTTGTGTCCATTGTAGGGATGAGTTGAATTAGATGACTACTGATTGTTATTGTTTAATCATTTTCAGTCATGTCTGTCTCTTTGTAATTCCTTTTGGGGTTTTCTTGGCAAAAATACTGGAGTGGTTTGCCATTTCTTTCTCCAGTTTTACAGATAAATTGAGGCAAACAGGATATTGAAGCTAATAAGCACCGGTCTGAGTTTGAATTCAGATCATCCTAATTCTAGGTTTAGCACTCTTATCTATCCCCTGCACCACCTAACTCTAGATCTGAGATCCCTTCTAAATCCAAAATTTTCTAGCATTTTTGTTGGATTAAATGAGATTCCAGTGTGTATTGAAAACTCTTCCTTTAATACTATTATCTTCACCTGCTCAATGCTTCTTTGTAAATTCAAATTCAACATGCTTTAATAAGCTCTCTTAGATTTGGAATACAAGCAGAAGGAACTAATTTAGAAACTAAACACAAAAGATACTATATAGGGATTTACTAAGTGGAAAATTAAGTTTAAAAAGGTGGTCCTTTTTTTTTTTTTGCTGAGGCAATTAGGGTTAAGTGACTTGCTCAGGGTCACACAGCTAGGAAGTGTTAAGTGTCTGAGACTAGATTTTAACTCAGGTCCTCCTGACTTCAGGGCTAGTGCTCTATCCACTTCACCACCTAGCTGCCCCTGGGTGGTCCTCTTCTCCACCTAAAATGGCACTCAGATTGAGGATTTTCACAGGGCATTCATGTAGGACCATTGTTGGGTAGAGATGAAATATTGGGAGAAGCAAAATGTAAATTCTGCAGTTCACATAGGAGCAGACATAACATTTACTTGGCTGTGAGTCTCAAGAAAAAACCCAGACCCCAAGGAAATTGAATGGATACCCATCAACTGGGGAATGGCTGAATAAGTTATGGTATATAAATGTGATAGAATATTATTGTTGTATAAGAAATGATGAGCAGGCTGATTTCAGAAAAGCCTGCAAAGACTTACATGAACTGACGATAAGTGAGCAGAACCAAAAAAACATTATACACAGTAACAAGATTATGTGATGATTAACTGCGATGGACTTGGCTCTTTTCAACAAGTAAGTAAGTGGTTCAAGGCAATTCCAATATACTTGTGATGGAGACTGTATGTGGATCAAGGAATAACATTTTCACCTTTGTTTTCGATGTTTGTTTGCTTGTTTTTTCTTTCTGGTATTTCCTCCTTCCCTTTGAATCTGATTTTTCTTGCGCAGCATGATGAACATGGAAATATGTTTACAAAAACTGCACATGTTTAACCTATATTAGATTCTTGCTTTCTTGGGGAGAGAGTTGGGGGAAAAAGGAGAAAAATTTGGAACACATAGTTTAGCAAAGGTGAATGTTGAAAACTATTTTTGTATGTATTTGGAAAAATAAAATACTATTAAAAAAAGAAAGAAAAAGAAAAATTCCACACAGCAATTGAAAATTATTATTCATTCAATCAACCAGTGATTGGTCAACACTTGAGCACCTAATTTACTATATGTTGAGGACTGTACTAAGCAGTGGGAATATAAATACAAAAGAAATTTATATTTTCCTGGCTGAGACAACATTTTTACAATAGGTATATGGAATAAATACAAAGTAATTTTCCCTCACAACTGTGGAAATCTGGAAAGATCTTTTCAGGAAAGTGGCAGTTGAGTAAACCATGAAGAGAGATAGGAGTTCCAATAAGCAGAGGTGAGGAAGAAGGGCATTCCAGGCGTGGGGCCCAGTCTATGCAAAGGCAATGCAAGCAGGCCAGTTTGAGTGTCCTGAATGAGTAAAGGTAATATATAATGAACCAGGAAAGATTGGCTTGGACCAGATGGTGAAGGGTTTTAAATGCCAGATAGAGGATAAATGAAATGATTTCAGTTTAGGCCTCTGCTAGGAAATGCCAGAACTTAATCCTTTGGTCCCATGAAGTGTAAACTGTCTCTGAATTTCAAGCACATTATCTATTATAATGAAGTAAAACGGCCTTTGTTCAAATAGAAGAATAATTATGGTTGACAATAGAAATGTAAACATGACCCTAATTACTGAATTTGCTAACAGTTTGCTCTCTTTTTCAATCTACACTAGTTCAGGTTGGTAATTTTGTTAATTATAACATTTGTCTTTGGTTAGCAGATTCTTTGGTTGATTTGTAATCCCCCCCCCAAAAAAAAAGTTCATTGCTCAGATAACATCCTAGTGTAAACTAAAAATGTTCACTGAAGTTGTACTTCAACTCTGGGTAAAAAACTAATTGGAAAATGTTCTTTCTTGTGTTCTTTTACTAGGAATGAAAGAAATCCCTTTGGGGAATTAGACTAGTCCTTATTAGAAAACAAATAAAATAGTTCCCTTATTTGGAAAACTGAAGGTCTGACAGATTTCAACCAAGGCTGGTATGTGTAGTTAGTATGTTTTTCAGAGTAAAAATTTCTATTTCTTTTAGATCATCTTTGTACCTAATTCTTATTTCTTCCCCTTACCATCTAATGATCTTCTAGAATCTGGCATGTTAACATTTGTAACTGAAAAAAAAAGTTTAAAAAGGAAAGAAACATTGAAACAAAGAATCTGACTGAAAGCCTCCAACTGTAGGACAAGAGATGTGGAAGGCACTAAAGTAGCAAAGGTCTATGGTACAATCTACTTGTATAGTGGAAGAGAAGGAATGAAGTTAACAAGGAAAAAAAGATAGGGGAGCATCCTCTATAAAAAATGGCTAAGCCTACTTATGAACTTTCTGGAATAAAAATTTGAAAAAATAATAAGACATAGCCAAGCACAATTATCTGGTATTCTCAGAATTGCTCACATACTCAATTTAGACTCTTGGAAATGAATTTAAATGTGCAGCTTTAAAAGTTATTAGTGCACACCACTAGAACTGGCCTGTAAGAATGACTCATAGCAAGGCCCTATTTGCAGCAAAGTAATTCACTATCAACAACCTGTGGTTTCTCATGAGAGCAAATTGCACAAAAACATGAATTATGAGCTATCTATCCATTGGTTGAAGGCACATGCACAAGTGGAATTCTAAGGTCTCACAAATATCTTCAGCTTATCACAACTATGAGGAGTCTACCTATGAGATCCAGTAGAAATATTAGAATGTGAAGATAAATCTGTGTAACCACAGACAATATAAAGAAAATGTGAAGATTCTGGAACTATTTGAAGGATATTTTCCAATTTTTCTACCCTTGCATATAAGGCAGCAAGGCAGAAAATAATGGCAGAAATGATGACTTATTGAGTGATTTCATCCATGACATGAAGAAGCTATTCTTTCTATATAGAGCATGAAAAGATCACTATCAATAGATAACAAGACCAACCTCTGTTTAGCAAAGTGAAAATGGATGCAACACATACATACAGGGCAAGAGGTAGTTTTTTATTTCTCCTGCAGCTGCACTGTATATCACAAGAAATGATAAAGAAGAGTCACTGAGACAAAATCTGCAAAAAATGTCTAATCAACTTAACCAGAGGACCATCACCATTTATATAAAATGTGAAATAGACTTCTGATTGCCTGCTGGCCCTTTCAGCATCTGTGGACAATAAGAGGCTCAAAAAGTAGAGAAAGAGATATGTATTAGAGCAGTGAATTCCTCATTTAGGGAATTCCTAGGTAAGGACCAACTCCTTTGCATTATAAGACTTCAACTTTCCCTGCAACTTATAGTCTTAGAGTGAATTGCCAAAAGCCCAGCAAGGTTAAATAATTTCCCCAGTTTCACTGAGCCAATATTCATCAGAAAAGGGATTTCAACCAGTTCTCTATCCATTAAGCAACAATGCCTTTTGCTCTTCTATAGTAGATTTAAATAATACAAGGAATAATCTACATATCTATAGCAAATCTTTCAGTGAAAGAAGATCAATGGTAAAGGACATGGTGTTTGTAGACAACTACAAATACTTTAAATATTTCATACAATTAAAATTGATAAATGGCAAGGAAATTCTGAAGAACCTCTTATTGATTCCATGATATGCTAGCAAAGTAGGGGTTTCTCAACCAAAAGGTCAGTTTGCAAGTCTAGTTCCATAGGAGGTGTGTCTGTCTAACAAAGACCCATGCCTTGGAATCTCATTATGTGAACTGGAGGACACATCAAATCTCCTAGGGCTTCCCTGGATCACCCTTGCTAAAAATACTAACAAGTTGGATAAGACCACATATGTGCAATCTTCCTGGATGCTTCATTTGCTGATGGGGATCTGAGGGAAAATGTGAAAATTATGATGGTGTCAAAAAGTAGGTCTGAAAAAAAAATGAGGTGAAATGCTGCCTGTAATATGCAAGTTACTATCTATTGAAATGTTCACAGAACTCACATACATTTAGATTTTTTCAGTCCCAAACTCTTTGGCAGTCAGCCAGCTACCTTTATAGAGTATCTATTTAAAGTCCATTAGGCTGGAGGCCTTACAAAAGATAAGATCTAGTTATCCATCCCATTATTGTAGGGTTTTGGGACAAGGAGAAGGACTTAAATTTCAACATGAAACAGGAACAGAAAATAATGAATATAAACTCAAATAACGCAAAATAATGATGAAGATGGTGATAACTAATATGTGTAGCACTTTTCAGTTTACCAAGAAATTAATTAATCAACAAATATTTATTAGGAGCTGATTCAGGCCAATTTCATTGGACTTGTGATGAAGAGAGTTACCTGCATGCAGAGGATTATGGGGATTAAGTGTGGATCACAACATATTTTCACTTTCTAAAAAAATTGTTGTTTGCTTTTTTCTTTCTCAATTTTTCCCCTTTTTGATCTGGTTTTTCTTGCGCAGCATGTTAATTATAAAAATATGTCTAGAAGAATTACACATGTTTAACATATATTGGATTACTTGCTATCTAGAGGGAGTGGGGAAAGGGAGGGAGAAAAATTTGGAACACAAGGTTTTACCAGGGTGAAAGTTGAAAACTGTCTTTGCATATATTTTGAAAATAAAAAGCTATTATTAAAAAAACCCACAAATATTTATTAGGTTTTTACATGTGTCAGGGATTGTCCTGGGGATATAAATTGTGCTAGGCATACAAAGATAGAAAATTTGAGTCCAGGCCTTCTGATTTCAAAGTTCTTTACACCATAACACTTTGATTCAGGATCTCTTCCTCTCTATTAGGCCACTTCTCTCACAGCTTCTCCCAAATCTGAGATTCCATGATGCTAAAATGGAAATACTTCTATGAGCGGGGCCCTAAAAAATGATCTGAAACCCTATCCTTTTTGTAAAAGCTGTCTGACCACATGTCCATACCAGAATTTTGCTTAACAAATTTAAAAAAGAAATACAATTAATTTTAATAAATCAAAGGTAGTGCTTTAAATTCATGAATGTCTTCTTTACACATATTCCAACAATGTTTTTCACATTACCGAGCTATTGACCCTTTCAAATGGGGAATGGTCATAGAAATGCTGATACAGCCTTAAATGCAAAATCAAATTAATTTCATAGCACATAATGAAAAGGCCACTGAATTGGGTACCTACAATTCTATGACTATTTGGAAAGATAAAATGCATAATAATAAGGGCTTGAGAAGGAAATATATATACACACACATATATATATATACATTTATTTTTTCTTACTTGTAACATGAGGCACTGTATGAAATAATTTTACTGATATCTGAATTAAATCAATTCCCTCTTTTTCTTCTCATATTTATTAGATTATTTTTCCTTTTCCCCCTTTTCCCTCCTTCCTCTTATCCAGTGTTGTTGTTTTTTTTTTTTTTTTTTTTTTTTTTTTTTTTTTTAAA
>JAJPUD010018662.1:0-15595 GCA_023553655.1 Myrmecobius fasciatus | reverse complement strand
ATGAGATAATCTTACTTATATCTGAATTAAATCTATCCCCCCTTTTTCTTTTTCTACTGATTCATTAAATTATTTTTCCTTTTTCCAACATCTCTTCCTCCCCCTCTTTCTTTTACCCAGTGCCTAAAGCAATTTCCTTGTTAGAGCTCCATCAAAAAAATTGGACCAGACATCTATAAAGATGTAGAGACAGTGGTTCAAGAAGGTTCTCTAGGAGCCTAATATTTGACAGGCTGTGGTTGTTTAGTTGTGTACATCTTTTTGTGATCCCATTTGGATTTCTTGGCAAAGATGCTGGAGTGGTTTGCCATTTCTTTCTCCAGCTCATTTTACAGATAAGGAAATTGAGGCAAACAGGGCTAAGTGACTTGCCCAGGGCCACACAATTAATGAGTGTCTGGGGCCAGATTTGAACTCAGGAAGAGGAATCATTCTGTCTCCAAGTTCAGCACCTATTCACTGTGCCACCTAGCTACACATTTGACAGACCACATAGACTGAAATGCACTGTAGTAGAAGAACATGAAGGCTGTGCTTATTGGTTGCTGAATCATGTACTTTGCTGGGTATGATTTCTCTATATAATATGTGACTTTTACAAGATGATGTCACTTTGCTAAAATGTGCAGCCATATGGTTGCTATGTTATTAAATACTCCAAATGATGAATCATCCTTTGAGAAACTGAAGTAGTGACCTAATTGTTACCTCCTTTTTCCCCCTTTTGTTAGAGACGGTTTTTCAGAGCCCCATTTAAAAGTAGTACCATTACTAGTACATTTGAATAACTTGGAATCCAAGCAGGGGTACAGTTTGAACAATTTAGGATGGATCAGGAAATGAAATCTTATGGCAAGCAGACCCAAGACACCACATGGCATGGTTTTAATTGTCACATTGATTTGCTGCTTCTTACCCTTTCCTCAGCCTCCTCCCGCCCCCATGAAGGGCTGCCTTTTGCTCCAGGGTCATCAGCTGGATCCTATTCTCTTCTTCTCACTTGTAAGTTGGTGGCTAAAGACTGGTTTCCCATCCATAACCCTTTCTAACCATTTCCATTCCATTTATTCTAAGGGGGAGTTGCCAGGCTATAGTCAACACCCTTCTCCAACTCCATTCTTCTAGTTTTGGGCAAAAGTAAAGGGTTCAGTATCTCCTTGAAAAAGATAACCAGCCCTAGGGGAAAAAATCATGCAGAAACAATTGAAAAATCAAATTATCCCATTACAAATTTTTTTTTTTAAAGATCCCATTACAACATACTAGATTTAGCATATGTGGGCTAGAGAGAGATATTTAGAGAATATCTAGAGGTTGTTTTTTCTTTTTCCAGTTCTGGATATCATTGTTTAGGAAAGGCACCAATATGCTAAAGTGACCAGAGTGGAGGATTAATGGTAAGGAGCCTCAAAACCATTCCACATTAGAATAGTTAGTCTAGAAGATACTTGAAGGTGGCAAGGAGAATATGATTTTTGTCTTCAAATAGGCCACAGACTTAGAACTACAAGGGACAGAAGAGACCACCTAGTTCAAACAGCTGAAATTCCTATAATGCTTAAGTGATTTAACCAAGGTCATTCAGATTAAAAGCATCAGAGGTAGGATTTGAATCCAGGACCCCGACACCAGAGTTAGTGCTCTTCTCACTATACCAAAAAGGGTCTCACATGGAAGTGTGGATTAGGTTTATTCTTTTTACCTCTGGAGTGGAGAAAGTGTCTGAAAGGCTGATTTCATCTTAATGGAAGAAAGTATAGGAAATGTAAATGTAAGAAAAAAACAAAGGCAGCTAGGTGGTACAATGGATAGTGGGGGGGGGGAGGCTGGAATCTAGAAGACTCATCTTCCTGAGTTCAAATTTGGTCCAAGGCATTTACTCTGGGCAAGTCACTTAGCCCTGTTTGCCTCAATTTCTTCATTTGTAAAATGGGCTGGAAAAGAAAATGGCAAACTACTCCAGAATCTTTGCCAAGAAAGCCTCAAATGGGATCATGGAACCCTGGGCACAATTGAAAAATGACTGAACAATAACAAAGAAGAAATGTCCTTACCATTAGAGCTTTTTCTTGGATGACCAGCACTTGTAGGGCTATTCTAGAGAGACGGGACCAAACTCAAATAGAAACAGGGGCCACTAGAGCATAAGTAAAGTACTCGTGGACTAACTTAGAAAACCATTTTATTATTTGCATTCTATTTTAATTTATGCTGTTAGAATATTTCCCAATTACATTTTAATATGGCTTGAGCTGCACTTGTGAGTGTTGAAGACCATGTGCCTGACACCTGTTTTTCAATGCAGGTAAGGGAATGGACTATATTACTCTCTAATTCTAGGATTTTATCATAAAGATAGGTATTTCAATGGATAGGGCACAAAACATGGAGCTGGGATTACTTGAGTTTACACCTAGCTTTAGATACAATTTATCTGACTGACTCTGGGTAAATTAGCCTCAGTCTTTTCATCTATCAAATGGAGATAATAATAGGATCTCTCAGGGTTGCCTGAGGATCAAAGGAAATAACATATAAAGCATTTTGCAAATCTTAGATTTAATAAAAATACTATTTAATAAAGTATAAATATATATCACATATGACACACATATGATATAAAATATATATAAATACTATTGTTTTAAATTTCAAATCTATATATCTACTTATCTACTACACTTGTTTCTGAAATAACTGTTCACATTTATGTACTTTTTAAAGGTTGATCAAATAGTTTCTTTCTTTGTTATCATGTATTATTACTACCATGCTATAGTTTTAGAAGAGAGGCTTGATCTTTCAGGTGCCCTTCTCACATTTTCTTCTAGTTCCTCAATGGAAGCTATCTGGGTATTTACAAAGATTTTTAAAAAGTATTTAATAATTGTGTGCCTACTTGAAATGTAATCTATCTAGCCAAAACAATATCTTGTATACATTTACAATTACATGCTTAGTTTTATTAACTTTCTCTACTAAAGAAACCAAACAATGGTGTTTTGTTTTTAAAATCATATATTTAGAGAAAGTTCTTTGATTGCAATGTTTGTTTTTAACCAAAAAAAAATACTAATTTGAAAAATTGGCACACTGTTTAGTTTAAGAGGAATGGTCAACTGGGAGGACTGAAGGACAAAGTATAGAGAATAGAGAAGGCAGTTTAGTCTGAAAAATTCAGTTGAGGAAAAAGACCTAGATCATCTTGATTGGCTATGAGGGTAGCCCACATTTTCCAGATAATGGTCAAGTTCTCTTTTCACCCCAGTGCTCAGTAGACCAGATACAAAAGTTTCCAGATAGTCTGGACTATTCTTTCCTGATACATATTCAAATTACCTAAGAGAGGCTATTCCAGGAAATAACAATAGTCTGGGTTTGGGAAGTTTAAGACTTCATCTCCCTTTGATAGAGACTCTGTTTCCACATTAAGAAAGTTTGAGATAGACTTTGGAAGTTTCTGGGGGAAAAAAGAAGGGGGGATTTTAATAAGGAGAAACAGAGCAAATATACAATTTGTGGGGAATAAAGCATGAAGAACAAAGAGAAGAGGAAAAAAGTACATAGAACAAAAAGTATTTAAGAAGGTAAGACTAAGGAGGGAAATCCCCCAACCTCTTGAATAAACATTATAAAATTAAAGCATAAGATTCTTTCAAGGTAACTTAAGGAAAGATGCTAAGAACTCTTCGATTTGTATTTTCTAAGAGTTTTACTCTACCCTCAATAAAAAAAAAATTAAAAACCCTTGTTTTCTTGTAACTGTTAGTGAGTCCCCTCAGTTGTAATTTGGGATTCTCTGGCATTAGGACAGAGTCTTTTTCTATATGTGTTCTGTCTGCTGTGTAACTCATAGTTGCTTAATATGTCATTTCAATTATTTGCTAGCCCAACTATTAAGCCCCTTAAAGGATACTGAACAAACTCTGTCAAAACATTCACTTTTTATTGTTGCTATTTAAAAGCCAATATAGGACACCAATCAGGGTTTTAGGAATCCTTCTGGATCAAAAGGTCCATAGCTCATGCTGAGAATTCCCCAAGTTCAGTCAGATAGGTGTGGCCACTTTAACACTATTGAGTCATAAAATCGTAGAACTTCATAGTGGGAGGGACCTCTAAGGTCATCCAGTCCAACCCACAGCTTTAATGTGGGTGCTCTGGGACTCCCCATCTCTAGGTTCAAATCTATCCCCCACTTTTGAATCTGCTCTGGGTGAGGGAGTCAGGGATTCAACTTTAGAGCAGAAGGGATTCTCAGGCATTCTTGCTGCTTTATAGAATCATGAAATTTCAAATTTGGAAGGGATTTTGGTATTTTAAGTCCAACCTGTATCTGGAAAGGAATGTTCACATCAACAGTCTGAAAAAGCGGTCATTTAGACTCTCTTTGAAGACCTCCATCTTTGAGTTTGCTACTATCTCCCAAAGCAAATCTTTTGATAGATTTAAATACTACCCATAAATATCAAGTCTAAAGTTGCTTTTTTTCAAGTTCTACCCAGTGTTCATGGTTCTGCCCCCCAAACTAAATAAAACAAGGCTAGCCCAAATATCACCATTTATACCCCACCATCAGTAAGAGCAATGTCTCTGTGTATGAGGATACCTCATTATTGTCTTTGGATTGCCTCTCTCATTTGCCTTAATTCTACCTCAGAACACCTACTGCTCCCCCTGCCCACGCTCTGCCTCTTATGGTAGGGACTGATTTTTCACTTTTTTTCTCTTCTTTCACCCATCCTAACGCTTACTCTCTTTGATGCCCTTTCTGACTGGGCATAATGCACCCTATAATGGCTCATTGAGGGCTTTAGGTGATATCCTCTCCCTTCTGGACTCACCTCAAACTAAGAGTTGATAACAATATTGTTGGTAATTTAACAATCAAAAATAAGATTTCCTTGGGTACCAATCCTTTCACTTCCCCATGCTTCTAATAGTATATAGTTCCTGAGAGAAGGGAGGATCAAGGGAAAATAAATTTATTGCAAGAAGGGATTTTACAAGTCTTTGTGAACTTCATTTTACAGTTGAGGATACTGAGACTGGGGGGAGTTAAGTGTGAGAGGTAGGATTTCTACCCAAGTCTTCTGACTCCAGAGTCAACATTCCTTCCATAAAGAAAGAAGGAAATTACTATAAATAAGTTAAAGCCAGCATGTGTCAAACCATCGCATGTTAGACCCATATGAAATGCTGCCATAGGCTGCTCATTTTGGTCTCTTGTACAGATTAGAATAATAATAACAATAGCAAAAATATTAATAATTAACATTAATATAGCACTTACTCTCTGCCTGGAACTGTGCTGTGCATTTTACAATTTGATCCTCACAACAATCCTGGGAAAGTAGCTACTATTATTATCTCTTTTACAGATGAGGAAACTGAGGCAGATAACAGTTCAATGACTTTCAGGGTCTGATATGGCATTTTAGGTCTTTCTGACTCCAGCTCTGGGGCTTTATCCACCAGCTGCATTAATGGAATACAACTCTGAGCACACAGTAAGCATTATTGAGTCTGAGATGCAGTGGGGCCTGGTAGGATGTTCCAGGCCACACTACTATTTGAAACGAAGGCCTGAAATCCCTTTTATTGGATGGTCATTGAACGCTGTCCCCTAGAACACTGTCCAGGCAGTTTATACTTGGGTGTCCCTATGCGGTCAACCACAGAAAAACAACAAACCTAGCACCAACATGACAGCCCCACCCTGGGTCTCGCCTTTTACCAACAGAGAAGATGTTGGCGGGTTTTATTTTATTTTATTTTTTTTTTAAGCCTGATGACCATGGCTTGTATAAACATATATGGTCATCACTAAATAGTTGTCTCTCTGTTTCAGTCAACAAAGAACAAGAAAAAAAAAAAAAAAGCCCCCGCTTCCTCTCCAGGAAATGGTGTATGCTTAGAGAGGAAGTTGTCTTCCTGTTTTCTCCATAATAACAGCTTTGCATGGTTTTTACAAAAGTTCCATGACTCGGCGCCTCCTCCATATGGAACATGCTCTTCTTAACATCTGGCTACATTTTTTTTTTTACTGCAGTGATAAAACAGATTTATTTTCCACAAATCATATAAAATAGTACTAGCCTAATTTATTATTCATTGAATTCTTAAGCTCTCCGATACTGCCCCCCCTCCCCACTAATAAAAACACAGCAAGAGAAATAGATTCATTGACTTGGGTTATACTCCTGTCAGAGTCTTTGACAAAAGGACATTAACCATTCATTTCACAATTAGGAAAGAAAGTTGACAGAGCACCTGCTTTTTATTAGGTTAGTGTTTCTTAATACAAACCTAATGTGCCTATCACCCAGAAATGAAGTAAAATTCAAGAACATTTTGTACATTAGGATCTGAACTTTTGCTATTTCAGCATTGATTTTTGGGATTATCTGTTTAAAAAACATTTGGAAAAAACCAAAACAGTTATTTTTCTCTCTTCTATGAGCTTTTAAAGTGAGTTGTGACACTCCTGAGGTCATTTATTTCATTTGGGTGATGCTTAAAGCAACAAGGTTCAGACAAGGCCAAGCAAAAATGGCAAGGTCCTGAAGTTTGTTTTTGGGCACCTTCCAACCTCCCCTTTTCGGCACCTGCTGTCCCAACACCAACCATCTCTCTCATTTACAATCAAATCAGTGAAGGAAATAAGTGATAATGGATGAAGAAAGGACTCTTTCCAAGATGCACTGGAATATTAATTGAGGACTCTTTTTTTTTTCAAAAACCAGAAGAATTAATTGCTAGTGGTGGAATTTCAGGAATTTTTATAGGCAGTTGGGAAGGGAGTATGGTGTAACAGAAAAAAAAAAAAGCAGTAGATTAATAACCAGGAGTCCTGAATGAAATTTCTGGTTTTGACACTTATTAAGTATGTGACCATGGGCAAGCCACTTAATCTTTTCTGAGCCTCAGTTTCCTCATTTATAAAATGAGAAAGGTATTTTGCAAAGCCTCAGAGTATGATGCAAATGTGAGATATTATCCTTTTGGACAGAAGCCATAATATTCAGAGGGTGTTTATTTTTCTGATTAATGAATATGGTCCTGAGTCTTGCTAAGTCATAGAATGATATATTTATCATTACTTAATAGTAGCCTACCTATAATTTTTTTAAATGAGAAAGATTAATAACAATGACATATTTGCATGTCTACATATATGTCACTTAGAAATATTCTTTTCCTGATCTCTCTTACCATTAGAGCTTTCCTTTCATTGATTATCTCCAAATATCATATATGTTTATATGCACACATATGCATGTAAATATACATATATGTGTGTGTGCTCATGTGTATATTACAGAATCTCAGAGCTAGAAGAGACCTTAGCAGCAATCGAGGCCCAACACATAATACCAATTATGGTTTTAATGTAATTTATTTATTATTATTTTGTTTCTCCCTCTACAATATACTTGACAAAGTTATCTTGTCTTTTCTTGAATATCACTACTGAAAGGGAACTCCTAAGACTGCCCAAACAGATAAGTGGCAAAGTGCATAGAATGTTTGCTGGGACTCAGCAAGACCCGAGTTCAAATCTGATCTCAGATACGTACTACCTAAGTGACCCTGGGCAAGTCATTTAATCTTGTTTGCCTCACTTTCCTTTTCTATAAAATGATCTGGAGAAGAAAATGGCAAAACACTCTAATATCCTTACCAAGAAAACCCCAAATGGGACTTGACTGGACAACAACAACAATACAAACAATGTAGCCTATTTATTTCTACTATAATTGTTAGGGAATTTTTTCTTACATGACATCTAAGTTAACTCAGAGAAGTTGTGATTTATTCTCTCATACAAAATAAATAAATTTATTCGACATTAAGTTCTGAATTATCTGCTTGTCTCCACTTTTCCACTATCTACTTACTACTTGTATGATGTTGATAAGACACTTTATCACTCTGGGTCTCCATTTCTTCATCATGAAAATTAGGGAGTTAGACTATATGTTCCCTAAAGTCCCTTCTAGCTCCAAACCCAATTGATTCTTAGGAACTTGGTTTGCTTTTTTGAGAAAGCAACAGGAACAAAAATTTGTTACAAATACATGTAGTCAAGAAAAACAAATTCCTGCATTAGTCACATTCAAAGAAATGTGTTTCAGTCTTCATTGAGTCCATCAGTTCTCTAACTTCAGGTGGGCTGCTTGTATCAACATAGTCCGCTGGTTGGTCATTGTGCTGTTGTTGATTAGCAATCCTAAGTCCTTCAAAATTGTTTCTCTTCACAGTACTGTTGTTATTGTAGAAAATGTCCCCTGGTTCTGGTCACTTCACTTTGCATCACTTCATATGAGACTTCTCAGGTTTATCTGAAACCATCCTTTCCATCATTTCTTAGTGCATAATAGCATTCCACCCACATTGTGATTTATTTTACATCAATGATGTAGATGTAGCAAAGTATCTATGCAGCAAAGTTATAAATAATCTAGGTTCTCTAACTCCAAATTGAGCTCTCTTTTCCATGAGACTGGACCATCTCCTAATATGACTTCTGGAGATCCTGGTGTATGAGACCAGGACCTCACACACTCAAAGTTCCATGGGCCTATATCTCCCTCCCCAAAGACATTACAAATCCTGTGGTTATGTTAATTGCTATTATGTTTAGTATCCCTGCATGCATTGTGAAGCAGCAGGATCACAGAGCTGTCTACCAAGAATTTTTTAAATTTCCCCCAGCGGGAAGTCAATTTTCCCAGATCATGTTACTGACCTCAAAATGTTCTGTATGTACTTCATACCGAAAATGAATGACTGGTCTTTAGTGGAAGCTGTCAGACTTCATGGAGGACAGTTTCTTACATTTCTAGGTAAAAGCAAGTTTTGTATCAAATGTCTTTTAATATAAATCATCTTTAAGTCTCAAATCTTCAATTTAGGATTAGACTTTTCAATCCAGTTCAAAGGATGAACTTGACAATTAAAATGAGACAACTGAATTTACCACTACTTCCAAATACACATTTTCCTATAAATTCCATCACTTTTTTCATTAATCAAAATCTGATGGACTACCATGGCATAAATATCATGGACAGCATGTACACAATATAGTTGCAGTTGGAAGATCTGGATTTAAATCCTACTTCTTCAACTATGTGACTTTGATCAAGATACTTTATCATTATGGACCTTGGTTTTCTCATTGCAAAAGTGAGGGAATTAAGCTTTATGATCTCTTTTAAGTTCCCTTCTACCTCTAAACTCCGTGGACTTTATGGATTCTTCAAGAATTACGGATATATACTGTATTGTCACTATGCTAAAAAGTCTATTCAATTTAATTCAACAAACATTTATTAAATGTCTACTATGGACCAGGCACTATGCTATTGGGAATACAAGGTCAAAAAAGAAACTTTACTAGGTCAAACAAATTGGAATCCTGCCATTTTGTCAATGTGGTTAAAACCCCCAGATTCTTATAGAGATAAAACATTAGGCAATCAAAAATATTCATATACTTTTTTATAAGCACAATGTTATGTTTTATCACTCATTTGCTCACATTTTTGCTTACGGACTTTGTCTCAGCAAACTCTAGGATTTTGTAGGGAAAAGTTTGACAGAAGTTTATTTTCCCCCTTTTACCCATCCTTTTTACATTCCTTTCTCCACCCACTGCTTTTTCATTTCACTTTTCAACCAATTTGATTCTATCCATTTTATTGAAATGTAGTTAGGACTAAAGACTATAAATAACTTGAAACTTCATGTAACAATTAAAAATTTTGTTGACAAAAGTTCATAAGTTCAACTAGTAAATTTTGTTTTGTTTTGTTTCAGTTTTAGGAAGTTGGGTGAAAACTTCTCTGCAGCACCCTGAAAATCACTGAAAACCAGAAGATGCTAAAAAAACCCCAACAACCCTCAAACCCTTCCATACTGAACTTCTTAAATTGGCCACAAATGCAATTTACTTGAGAATCGTTCTGTTGACTGGTATAATGGGGATGCTGCAAAGAACAGTTAATTAGTGCTTATCAAAATTAATTCTTCATTAATTTTGGAAATAGTAGGCCTGGGCATGTAAAATGCACAGTTAATCCTCAGACCTCATTTTAGTTCTCACTTTTGACCTTTCCTCTTAAGAAACAGAGCTACCAATAAGGAATAAAGTTAACTTTCCATCTTTGGACTTGCACAACCTCTAATAGAGTATTAACAAGCATGAAAACTGTTCCAAGTTGAAGTGGAGCAGAAGAGAAAAAGAAAGAGGAAGAATAACAATAAAAGTTTGTTGAACAATATCAAAATTGCAATGACAATGGCAATAATAGGGAGAGCTGAGGGAGACAAAGGATCTGGAGGAAGAAGAGAAAGGAGAACAACAGAAATAACTACAAGAAGCAAAATGATGAAGAAGAGGGGAAAGGAGGAAAACAAAGGAGAGAAGAAAATGATGGCGATTAAGTCAACAAATACTATGTTCTGGCACTGTGCTAAACGCTGGGGAGAGAAAGAAGGGCACAAAACAGCACCTGCCCTCAAGAAGCTCATATTCTGATGAGGGAAATAACATGCAAATAAATAGGTATATGCAAGCTATAGATAGAGCAAATGGAAGATTAATCTCAGGGAAAGACACCGACATCTTGAAGTATCTGGAAAGATTTCCTGCAGAAGCTGGGCTTTAAAATGGTTCTTGAAGGAAGTCAAGGAACCCAGAAGCAAAGATTAGACTGGAGAACATTCTAGGTATTGTAAATAGAAAATACAAAGCCATGGAATCAGGAGATAGTTTGTCAAGAATGCGGAACAAGAAGTAAGGCTATTGTTTCTGGATGAGGCTGAAAACAATAAGAATGAAGACAGGAGAAGGAGAAAATGACAAGAAGAAAGAATAATGACAAAGAAAATGGGGGAGAAAGACAAGAAGATGAGAGGAAAGAAAGAATAATGGGAGTTTACTTTTAAAAATCATGAAGACAACTAATGGACTTATATAATCCACAAATCAATAACTAACCCTTAAAGAGGCTAGAGTTGGCAATATAATTTCCTTTAAAATGAAGGAATAAAGAAATCTTTATAATAATCTTTTCAACGTTTTCATTTCAATAATACAAGTAGAATTAAAGGAAATATGCCTGTACAATGGTACCATATACTGCTTCTTCACACATCTCTTAAAATCTTTTGAGCTATTGCCAGGGATAAACTGAAGATTATCATTAATTGATTATATGATTACCTAATGGTATATATATATATACATATATATATGTATATATATATACATATATATATGTATATATATACTATTCCTTACCATGAGCTTTGACTGTTGTTTTTTGGAACAGGAAATGGAGCTGGCTCAGAGAAAAGAATCTGTGAAGCAGGAAATCATGTTCATTGCTCTAAACCAAAAGGTACTCCTTCAGGTACATAGGGCCCACATTTCCCTCAAAAAAAAGTTTGTTTTCTCTGCTCCGTAATAATAAAACCTACTCTGAGGTCCTCCATTTGTTACATGAATGAAAGAAACTATAGCTATTCATTTCACTCTGCTTTTCTGGATGCCTATTATTTATCAATAGGTAATTGGGATAGCTAGGTGGTACACTGAATAGAATGCCTGGCCTGGAGTCAGGAAGATGAGTCTTCCTGAAATTGAGCACCTATTATCTGTGTGACCTGGGCAACTCACTTAACTATGTTTGCCATTTCTTCATCTAGAGATGAGCTGGAGAAGAAAATGGCAAACTACTCCAGTACCTTTGCTCAAAAAACCAAACCAAACCAAACCAAACCAAACCCCAAATGGGATCATGGAGAGTTGGACACAACTGACTAAACAACAATAAAATTATATACTAAATAGTTGCTGGATATTCAAGGCTTTCCACAGCCAGTCCCCATCCAACACTTCCAGTTTTATTCTATATTATTCTATTCTATGCACACTCTTACTCAGACAACCTGGACTATGTTTTGGGCTGTAAATATTCTTTGCACTTTCCTATCTTCAAGCCTTTGCTCAAGTTGTTCCCTTTACCTAGAATGCCTTCCCTCTTCCTCAGTGCTTTGTGACAGAATCAGTCATTTGAAGTCCAACTCCTGTTACAGTATTCTCTGACACCTTTCAGCACATTAACTTCTACTTTAGGATTTCAATTAGCACTTTGTTTTGCACCTCTTTAATACTGTATTTATACCTAATCTCTTTTAGGTAAATCCCAAGAGAGTAGAGATATATCTATTATCTAAACTTTTCCCAAAGACTTGCACAAATGCTCTATGTACAGCAGGCATTCAATATAAATTTTTGTTGAATGAATTAATAAGCTTACATCTCCCAGGTGCATTTGTATTTAACAAGCCCCAAGTCCTAAACTAAAGGTTGTAGCTGCAACAGATGGAATTTCCAGCATCAGCCAGTGTGTGGGAGAGCACTTTATTAAACACTGGGGACTTCTTGGCTCCTGAAATCACACCATAGAGGCAGTTCATAAGATCATAGCTTTAGAGAAGTAAGGGACCTTGGAGACCATTTAATCCAACCTCTTCACTTTTCAAATGAAGAAACTGAGGTTCAGAAAGTTTAGTCAGTGGCAATGTCAAAATTAATCCTCATGTTCTCTGAACTCCAAGTCAATTGTTCTTTCCACTGTGCTACACTACCTTCTATAGAGTTGAATGGTGTTGAGAGGAACAATTTTTAATAATGTCAAAGACTGTGTGATCCATTATGAATTCCAAAGGCTTCCTAAAAACACATCATCTTAGAAAGACAAATCAAACTCTAAACTAAAGCAAAGGCAGAGCAAGAAAACTATTGATCCTTTGAAAATTCCACAAAATGTTTTTATTTTCTTCATATTAAAGCACTGCAGACATAAATCATCTGAGATACTGCTTGGGGAAAGTTTAGATGGCAGCTTAAGTACAACACTCTAAAAAGTAGCAGCTCTTCTCTCTATCATCTTAATAGTTAATCTTCCTGGGAACAGGCTGATATTTACTCATCCCAAGAGAGAGAGCTGAATTGTCCAGACTCCAAAAGATACCAAGGATAAGGTTTAAAGTTCCCCACCATTAGTCATCACATGGAGGAAAGTGCCATAGTTCTTTAAGGAAGTGAAGCTTTTTCTTTCCCCTTAAACTGGCAGTATCTCGAGACACGATCCTATGAGGGGAGAAAAAGGGGCAGAGGAGTAATGAAAGCCCTCCTTTCCCTGAATGTGATTTATTAAACCAGTAAGCAGGATGTAAAATGGCTTTCAGGCTCCAGACGAAAGAATCAGCCTATATAACAAAGCACTTCAGAATTTTCATCAAGGAGAAAAAGATTTAAAAATTGACAAAATTTCTGTTGTTTAACTGTGTCTCACTCTTTGTGACCCCATTTGGGGTTTTCTTGGTTAAGCTATTAGAGTGGTTTGCTACATCCTTCTTCAACTTATTTTACAGATGAGGGAACAGACACTTAGGGTTAAGTGACTTAGCCAGAGTCACACAGCTAGTAAGTATAGGATGGCCAGATTTGAAATCAGGAAGATGAATCTTCCTGACTCCAGGCCCAGTGCTCTATCCACTGTGCCATCTAGTTGCTCATTTACAAAATATATCATCTCAAAAAGTAAGCATGTAGGTCTCTAACAGGGAAGAAGGAATTGGTTTATTTTTGGTCAACCCTGATCAAGACAATTTTTTTTGAATAGGATCTTGTAACTAAAAAGAATTTTGAGAGATGACACAAACACAGGTTCTTTCTTAAGATTTAGAAGGGATTTTAGAGATCATCCTTTCCAACCCTTCATTTTTATAGATGAGCTAATCAAGGCCTAGAGAAGTTAGATGAAACTTTCTCAAAGTTATACAATATGGATAGAGCAAATATTCTAATGCATTCATGGCTACCCTTCCCCCATTATTTTATGGATGAATCCCAGAGAGGATGCCTAAGATGGGCAAGTCAGATGTTAAAAGGCCAGGATTTCAAGTCACATGAGTATCAATCTTAAGGCAGTTTGAATCTATTAAAGTTTAGAATGGAAAGTTAGAATGAGAGATGAAGGTACTTGGGACTATATTCCACAAGCTATCAGTATCTATTAAATAATTTTAAGAAGAATATAATTAGGTCTGTACATAAGAAAGATTAAGCTTTAATAATTAAAATTATATTAAGACTTTTGGGACACTATTTCAAAATGTGAAACTGAACAACTGGTTCAATATTATATAAACATTTCAGGCTGAACACTCCATATACAAAACTGCCTATTTTCTTTTTGGATTCAGAATTTAATCCATTATAAACACTTAAAGCATGACTAAAATGAATACTCTTGAGTCTTCTTGGTGATGGAAAAGCCTCTGAGGTCAGTTTATCCCATACAGGCTGGCAATTAAAACCTTCACTAGATTTTCCCTGGTTTTGTCCTTTAGTTTGCAATTGAATTTGAGGATCCTTTCTTCTGTGTGTCTTCCCAAAGATTTCCTCAATTTTCTCCTCTATAGATGGGGAAGGCCAGGCTACTTTTAAGATTGGAATTAACTCAGCAGTTTGAGTTTAAGGACCTAGTCCAAAATATAACTACATGAGCAGAGTTATAACTTGGGAAGGGAAATGGGGCTTTGATCATGGATATCAAATTTAGAGGCAGCTAGATGGCACAGTGGATAGAGCACTAGGCCTGGAGTCAAGAAGTTCAAATCTGGCATTAGACACTTACTAGCTGTCAAGTTACTTAATCTTGTTTGCCTCAGCTTCCTTATCTATAAAATGAGCTAGAAGAAGGAAATGATAAGTATCTTTGCCAAGAAAACTCCAAATGGAACCACAAAGAGTCAGGCTTCCTTATACTATTCTATCCCATTTTTCTTAGCTGCAGATGTATTTTGTATCACTTTCCTCAAAGCAATTTGTGCTACTTGCCCTAGTGCAAAATATTTCTAAATTATGCCTTTGCATGAACATGCTCACTATGTGTAATCTCTTAACAGTAGTAAAGGAAAAGTTGAATAAGAATTTGAATTTTGAAAAAGTCATCTTTATCGCACAATTAATTGTGTGCTTATGAAAAGTACTATATTGACCCTCCGAGTGGTCTTGAAAGATGCACGGGATTCTAAAAGGGGAAGAAGATCTTTTAGGTATAGGATGGCATGGATATATCAGCATAAAAAAAGGAAGGGTCTGGCTGTGAATACAGGACAAAGAATGCTGGGGGTATAATACACATGGGAAGAGATAGAATAAGATAAAACTGTTAATACAGGGAAATGCCTGGTTCTGGATGGTCTAGAATAAGAAAGGAAAAAGTTTGGACTATATTACATTGGCAAACAGGAGTTACTGAAGGGTTCTGAGAACAACAGGAATAGGTCTATGCATAAGGATGATTAAGCTGGTAGAAGACAGAAGTATATATTAGAGGAAAGAGAGAATAGGGACAGAAACCAGCTGAATGATGAGTCCACTGAATGAATTCCCTTTTAGTGCATTAGAGTTTCAACAAGAAATAAACTGATTTCTTAGGGTCACTGATACTGGGCCTCTAGCATTTCCATTATCACCAGCAATTAATCTTTCTTTTTAAAAAGAAAG
>JAJPUD010018661.1:0-28248 GCA_023553655.1 Myrmecobius fasciatus | reverse complement strand
TGCATTTCTCTGATCAATAGTGACTTGGAGCACCTTTTCATGTGACCAGAGATAGTTTCAATTTCTTTGTCTGAAAATTGTCTGTTCATATCTTTTGACCATTTATCCACTGGAGAATGGCCAAAGAAGAAATCTCAAAGACTGCAATGAATT
Source organism: Myrmecobius fasciatus (assembly GCA_023553655.1). Lineage (NCBI taxonomy): Eukaryota > Metazoa > Chordata > Mammalia > Dasyuromorphia > Myrmecobiidae > Myrmecobius > Myrmecobius fasciatus. The sequence goes on along the minus strand of JAJPUD010018661.1, from coordinate 28,095 downwards.
GGTTTCAAGCCCAAGGAGGCTTCTTGGAAGTGCTCATAAAAGACTTTAAAAGGCGAAGTAAAAAAAAAAAGAGGTAGAAGAAAAATGAGAAAGGAAAATGAGAAAGGAAATTAAAAAAAGAGGTAGAAGAAAAATGAGAAAGGAAAATGAGAAAGGACATGCATGATAGAGTCAGCAGCTTAGAAAAAGAAAGAAAAAAAATGTCTGAAGAAGATAACTCTTTAAATAGTAGAATTAACCAAATGGGAAAAAATATACAGAAGCTAACTGAAGAAAATCACATTAAAAACTAGCCAGGGAGATGGAAGCTAATGATTTTGCGAGATAGTAAGAATCAGTCAAACAAACTAAAAAGAATGAAAAAATGGAAGAAAATGGGAAATACCTCATTGGAAAAAACAGCTGATCTGGAAAAAAGATCCAAAAGAGACAATTTAAAAATTATTGGCCTATCTGAAGACCATGAACCTTGCCCCCCCCCCCCAAAGAAAAAGAAGCCTGGATAGCATGAGATCATTAAGGAAAATTGCCCTAATATTCTAGAAACAGAAGGGGAAATTCTGAGTAAAAGAATCTATTGATCATCTTCAGAAAGAGATCCCACAAGGAAAACCCCAAGAAATATTGTTGCAAAACTTCAAAACTACAATATCAAGGAAAAAATACTGCAAACTGCCAGACAAAAACAATTCAAAGATCAAGGGAAAATAGTCAGGATTACCCAGGATCTGGCAGCTTCTACAATAAAGGATAGGAGGGCCTAGAATATCATATTTTAGAAGACAAAGAACCTGGGGTTACAACCAAGAATTAACTACCCAACAAGATTTAGCATTATCTTTAGGGTATGAGATGGAGCTTCAGTGAAGTAAGAGACTTTCAGTCATTTCTATTAAAAAAAAAACTAAATTTAATCTACAATCACAGGATTCAAGAGAATCATAGTAAGGTAAATGGGAAAAGTATATATTATTTAAAAGTTAAACTGTTTACATCCCTAGATGAGAAAATTATATCTGTAACTTTTGAAAATTGTATCTGTCCCTGGTGGAGACAAAAGGGGGGAATCACATGGACTGAAGGAGTGGTTGCAAATAGAGTCTGATATGATGACAGAGAAAAAGACATACCAAAATAAGTTCAAAATGGATACATGATTTGGGCATAAAGGATGATACCATAAATGAATTAGGAGAACAAGGAATAATTTACCTATCGGATCTCTGAAGAAAGAAGGAATTTATGAGTAAACAAGAATCAGAGAACATAATGAAAGGTAAAATGTACAACTTTGATATTTTAAACTAAAAAGGTTTTGCACAAACAAAACCAACATAACCAAGATTAAAAGGGAAATACAAAGCTGGGGAAAAATCTTTATAACAGTATTTCTGATAAAAGTCTCATTCCTAAAATATATAAAGAACGGTGTTGAATTTATAATAATACTAGTCATTCCCCAATTAATAAATGGCAAAGGATATGAACAGACAATTTTCATATAATGAAATTAATGCCATTTATAGTCATATGAAAAATATGCTCTAAATCAGTATTGATTAGAGAAATGCAAATTAAAACAAGTCTGAGATACCACCTCACACCCTCTCAGATTGGTTAAGATGACAGGAAAAATAATAATAAATGTTGGAGGGTATATGATAAAACTGGGACAGAAATGCATTTTTGGTGGAGTTGTGAAATAATCCAACCATTCTGGAGAGCAATCTAGAACTGTGCTCAAAGTTCTATAAAATTGTGCATATCCTTTGACCCAGTATTATTACTGTGTCTGTATCCCAAGAAAATCCTGAAGAAGGGAAAAAGATCCTCATGTAGTAGTTCTTTTTGTGGTAGCAAAGAACTGGAAAATGAATAGATGCCTATCATTTGGGGAATGGATGAAGAAGTTGTGGTATATGAAGATAATAGAATATTATTGTTTTATAAAAATGATGAACAAGTTGATTTTAGAAAGGGTTGGAAAGATTTACATGAACTGATGCTGAGTGAAATAAGCAGAACCAGGAAACATTGTACACAATAACAGCAAGAATGTGCCATGATCAACTATAAAAGACTTGATTCTTCTCAGTAGTTCAGTGATTCAAAGCAATCCCAATAAACTGGACAGAAAATGCCATCTGCATCCAGAAAAAGAATTGAGGATACTGAATGTAAATCAACAATGCTATCTTTATTTTTTCTGTTTTTTTTATTTCTCCCATGGTTTTTCTCTTTTGCTCTGATTTTTCTCTCAACATGATTCATAAAGCAATGTATAGTCAAAAAAATTAATTAATTTAAAAAAATGGCAAGCACGATGTTCTCAGAAAAAAACTTGAAAGACTTATTTTACCTGATGCAAAGTGAAATGAGCAGAATTAGGATGTCATACATCGTTAACAGCAAAATTTTACAGAACTCAACTGTGAATGATAGCTATTCTCATCAATATGATGATCCAAGGCAATTCTGGAGGACATGATGAAAAATGCTCTCCATCTCCAGAGAAAAAACGGGTGGAGTCTGAATACAAATTGAAGTGTACTTTTTCTTTGCTTTCTTTTTCATGACTTTTTAATCTATATTTTCTTTCACAACTTGACTAACATGGAAATATATTTTACATAAATGTACATGTATAACCTAAATTAAATTTCTGGTCTTCTCAATGAGGGGGGAGACAGGAAGAAGAAAAGAAAAGAATTTAAAACTCAAATTTTTATTTAATTAAAAATTTTATTTACCAATTTTCAACATTTATATATTATAATTTATAATTAATTTATAATATTTTGATTTCCACTATTTTTCTTTCTACCTTTCTCCTCTTTCTCTTTCCCAAGATAGCAATTAATCTGTATAGGTTATACATGTACAATCATATTAAATATGTTTCTACATTAATCATGTTGTGAATGAATCAGAGCAAAATGGAAAAGTCATGAGAAAGAAAAAACAACAAAAAAGTAAAAATACTATAATTTATCTGCACACTCCATATTTCTTCCCCTGGATGTAGATAGCATTTTTCATCATGACTCTTTTTGAATTGTCTTAGATCATTGCATTGCTGAGAAGAGCAAAATCTATCAAAATTAACTACCAAATGTTTACAAACAATGTTCTCTTGGTTTTGCTCACTTTGCTCAGAACTAGGAACTCGAAATTTTAAACCAAATTTTAAAAAGTTTTTATATGTAATTGGGGAAAATAAAATATTAAATTGTTAAAAATATAATTGTGAAATAAAAATACAATAAAAAGATAGGGTATCATATCACAGAGGATCTCTTTAGAGATCCCTTCACTTGTCCCAAAGTGATCAATTTTATCTCTGATAAGGCCTCACATGAAACATTTTGGACGACCTTAGTCTGACTCCTGAGTGAAAGGAGGGAGGGTAGAGCAGTAGGTTGCTGGAAATGAGTAGTATTAGGAACTGAAAAGTTAGGGTGTTTGATGAAATATGTATGTTGAAGTCCCCTACACAAGGGCAGGTTAGAAAGGACAGAAAGCTTATGATTCAGGTTTTGAACACATTGAGGAAGGAAGTGGTATATCCTGAAGATTTGTAGACAATAGCTACCAGGATTTGATTGGCTGGTATATGGGGATTATATGAATTGTTACAGATGGATTAACCAAACCACAAGGGAGAAATTTAGCCTTGGGGCAAGTCCTTTGGAGGACAAGCTGACTAAAGCACAGGCCAGGCAGGAGCTGAAAAAACAAATCTGTTTATTACATAGCTAGCTCAGTTTTATATAGAGCCCGACATAAGAAACACCTGTGGGAACCATGTCAGCACCTCTCTGACTCACTTCCTTCCTAGGAGAACATGCTGCATCCTGAGCCTGCTTCTCATTGGAACAGGAAAATTGTAAGCTCTGACATGGACTGCAATTTAGCCTTTGTTCAAATACTCTACAATAGACCTCAAAGAAGGTGAAGTTATTGAGTGATAGTGGTATCTATTGGCAATTCTAGATTCTCTTCCTATCAGATCTTCAGAACACTCCATTTCTTCAATGTGACCAAACTACTCATTTCCCATGGCCTACTTCTCAATTCCTTTTAAATTATACATAAAGATCATCATATCTTTGATTTTGCCATGATCTACAAATGCTTACCTCTGTGTTTGCAAACTCTGAAATCTCCTTATCTGATCATAATCTATTAGCTTTCCATTTCTTCATATGCCTTCCAATTCCAAATTCTGTTCTTTGAGCACACCATAACCCCTAATTGCTTGACCCCTCAGTTATCTTTTTACCCTTCTACTAGTCACATTTTCCTTCTTTCTACATTTTGGTGAATCCTTGATGAAACAATTACCCTGCTCTAACAGCTTGAGTTCCTTGTCCTCTGCCAAACCTCAGATAGGAATCATTCCCATCATACACTACCTTTATTTCTATGAACATGTTGTTGTTTTCATCCTTTGTTCTCAAAGAGGTCCAATGACATCATGACTATATCTTCACTTGTGTGTGAATTAGATTTGAGTGAAGCAGAGCTGTCCAAAGTCATCAATCTCATTTTCTTTTATGGTCATTGGAGTCCAGTGTCAAGACAAAGGTCAATATGCCTGATGATTGCTTAGTATGTAGAGATGTTTTCAAACTAAAGTCTTTCCCAAGTCTTGGTTTATATATGGCAATGCCCATTCAATGATTAGGGGGTAGGTAATAACTGAAATAAAAGATTGCCTAATTTACTGTTACAATAGAATCAATCTGTGAAGGGAGAACCCTCAGAATTTCTGACCAAAACAGAAAAAAAATTGCTATTAATATTCATTCTAAGTCATCAAAACATAAACAATAAGGAAGAGGGGAAGGTGGTGCGGAAGGGATAAGAAATAATAACATTTCCCAATTTCCATTTGAATTGGCAGGTTGGATCCCCAGATAATAGCAACTACTACTCTCAGATAATACAACTACTGCTTGAACAAAGGTAGAGAGATAGATGTAACCATTCTGGCTAGGTCATCTACAAATTTTGTTACATAACCTGAGCTGGGTCCTTATTACTACTAGCTAATCTTTCAAAATCTCCCCCATCAATTCCCTATCCTACTCTCCACAAAACCTTTGATTCTTCCATAAGTCTTCCATTGGCCCACTTCCTCCCACTCTTTCAGCTGAGAACCTTACCTCAAATTTTAGAGAAAAATGGAAAGCATTTACCAAATTTCCCATTCTGTCTTTAGCCCATCTCTCTCAAATGACTTCTTGTTCACCCCTGTGTAACAGGAAGATAATTGCTATTTTCCTTCTAAATGCACTGTGAGCTCCTTAAGAACAGGGACTATCTTTTGCCACCCCCTCCTTTTTGTATGTTCACCACTTAGCACAGTCCCTGAATTGTAGAAGGTATTTAATAAATGTTTGCTGACTAACTGTACAGAATGGTAGCAATATTAAAGGAGGGAAGAGATACTACAGAGACAAGTGGTATATAAATATTATGGTTGTTATGTCATAATAAAAATGTTGAAAAAGATTGATTCAGTTAATCCTGGGGAGATTTGTGTAGTCTGATGCAGAGTGAGGTGAATAGAAATATGAAAATATAACGATCCCATTATAAAGCAAAATAATTTTGAATGACTTAAAACTCTGATCACTGCTAAGAAAAGGTCAAAACTGATACATGACCCAGATATAGAGGGATTTTACAAGAAAATTAGAAGGACAGGGAACATATTACTTATCAGACTTATCAATATGCAAATGATTTATGAATAAACAAGAAATGGAGAACAAAGTTGGGTGTAAAATTACATTAAATAAAGAATATTTTACACAAATAAAACAAATGTAACCAAGGTTAGAAGGAAAACAGAAGATTGGGAAAAATTTTCATAGGCAGTTTATCGCATAAAGGTCTCCTATCTAAAATACATAATGAGTTTTGACAAATCTATAACAATATGTTTCATTCCCCAACTGATAAATTGTTGAAGGATGTAAAATATGATTTTCCAATGTGGAAATCAAAATAATTTCTAGTTATATAAAAAATGCCCTTAATCATTATTGACAAAGAGAAATGCAAATTAAGACAGCTTTGAGATATCATTTTACACCTATCAAAATGACTAAAATTATAAAAAAAGAATGTGACAAATACTGATAAGGATGGGGGGAAATTGATATACTAATTCATTGTTGGTGGAATTGTGAAATGATCCAACCATTTTAGAGAGCAATCTGGAATAATGCCCAAGGAGTTATCAAACTACTTATAACTTTTGACCAAGAATATCACTGCTTGTTCTATTTCCAAATTACGGGGAAAGGAAAAAGAACCTATTATGTTCTAAAATGTTTACACCAGCTCTCTTTGTGATGAAAAAGAACTGGAAATTGAGGAAATTGATGGGTAATCAATTGGGGAGGAGCTGAACAAGTGTTGTGAACAATCACATGATTGTGATTGAATATTACTATGCTATAAGAAAGGATGAAATCAATGATTTTAGAAAAAAAAAACATGGAAAGACTTCCATAAAGTAAACGGAACCAAGAAAAGCAAGACTTACACAAAATGAACAGAACCAAGAAAATGTTGTTTACACTAACAATATTGTTTTAAAAATGATTTGGAGCAATTTTTTTATTTTTTCTATTACAAATATCCAAATTAACTATAAAGGACTTAGGAAAAAGGTGCCATTTGCATCTAGAGAAACAGTTGATAAATAGAAATATGTACAGAATAATATTACACATATACTCACCTTTGTGTCTAACAGTAGTCATTTCTAGGGTGGGGCAGAGGAGGGAAGAAAAAAAGTAAAAAAGAAATTTATATGATATCTTTGTTTCATATTTGAAAGGAATAAGCAAACTGTGTAGTAGATTTGCAGTTTCATGTACGATCATATTTCTTTAAATTGTACTGTTATAGAAATGCTTGTTTCACTCCACAAATTAAAAATAAAATTAAAAAAGAACTTAATATGATCATCCCAGAAGACTATAATGTTTAAGCAGGTTTAGCATGATATTTTGGAGAATCTCTGTTTCCAGAGAATCTAAGTTGTAGTTATCCTAGTGAGGAATATATAAGTACATAGTAGATACAAGCAGGTTGTGATATATTTCCAATGACAAGCTAAACTTGGGAAATGGAGAAAGTGATATCAATGATATGTAAAATTTGAAAGGGATATAGAGTGGTCATTTTGTAGGTATTAAAGTAAGCTAGAAACTAGGGTAGTCCCACGGCACTTAGGAGATGTTTAAATGACCTAAAGGAAAACTCTCCATATGCTGAGTGAATCCTATTTTTTGAACATCTATGAAAGAACATAGACCACAATTACAATGATGAAAAGGCATGAATGATTTGCACTGGTAGTTTTCATGAGATCACAGAAACATTCAAAAATTGAAATATATTTTATTTTTTGCCATATGGACAAAATTTATTATATATAAGGAAAAATTTGTATCAAAACACTCTTAATTTTAGTGGAAAAATTATGAAGGGTTCTTGGCTCCCACAAGTTGCTCTCTTTCATCTTAATATTCTTAAATAACAAAAATATTAACTACCAGTATTTAGTTAAAAAAGAAAAAAGATTATGCTGATCATGAAAAGAATCATTCTGCAGCTGAAGGTGAAAAAATATAAGGTTGAGAGTAATGTGAAAAGTAATAGTTACAAAACTAATGGGATAGCCCACTATCACCATTACTATTCAATATTGTATTAAAAATGCTAGCTTTGGCAATAAGACAAGAAAAAGAGATGAAAGGAATTAGAGTAGGTCATGAGGAAACCAAATTATCACTCTTTGCAGATGATATGATGGTCTACTTAGAGAACCCTAGAGAATCAAGTAAAAAACTATTAGAATTAATCTACAACTTCAGCAAAGTTGCAGGATACAGAATAAATCCACATAAATCATCAGCATTTTTATACATCACCAACAAAATCCAACAGCAAGAGATATAAAGAGAAATTCCATTTAAAATAACTGTCAATAGTATAAAATATTTGGGAATATATCTACCAAGGGAAAGTCAGGATCTATATGAGCAAAACTACAAAACACTCCACACAAAGTCAGATCTAAACAATTGGAAAAATATCAAGTGCTCTTTGATAGGTCGAGCGAATATAATAAATGTGGCAATGCTACCTAAACTAATCTATTTATTTAGTGCTATACCAATCAAACTCCCAAGAAATTATTTAACTGACTTAGAAAAAATAACAACAAAATTCATCTGGAAAAACAAAAGGTCAAGAATTTCAAGGGAATTGAGGGGAAAAAAAAGCAAATGAGGGTGGCCTAGCTGTACCAGATCTAAAACTATATTATAAAGCAGTGGTCATCAAAACCATTTGGTACTGGCTAAGAAACAGAGTAGTGAATCAATGGAATAGGTTAGGTTCACAGGACAAAATACTCAATGACAATAGTAATCTAGTGTTTGATAATCTTTTTTTTTTCCTTGGATGATTCTTATTTAGTTTTTTAGTTTTTCCTTAATCTCTCATTCGATATTGTCTTTTTTTGAGCTTTTCCATAACTTTTTTATGGGCAGATAGTCATTTAATGATACTCTTTGGGGTTAAAAAAAGTATTTTTTACTTCAGTATCCTACTTTGAAGTTGAACCCTGGTCTTTTCTACTCCCATAGTAACTTTCTATGGTTGTATTCTTTCTCCTTTGCCTGCTCATTTTTTAAAAAATGAGAACTTATTAGTGTAATCACCTCTAATCCTGGGGTGGAGGGGATGGTGCTTCTGGCTTCACTTCAGTTCTCTTTTCTGACATGGGACCCCAAACTAAGAACTCCACCATCCTTCAAGTGTCCACAGCCAGAAGCATCCCTTCCCTACTACTTCTGCACTCATGAACTGCTTGTTCATTCTTGCCTAGACTCTGCAGCACAGCTTGGACCTGGCATTCCTTATCAAGAGAGATTCCCTCAATCTTCCCAGACTCAGATCTCTGACTTCCTAGGATGTTTGTGAGGTGAAAGTTCCCATGATTTGGGCTAAGGTTACCTGTAAACCCAGCTAGAATTCCCCACTTGCTGTTTCTATGGAACTAGCCTGGAAGTATTTATGCTTCACATGTGTTAAAGCTTCTTCTGGTCTTCTTTGGTTGTCCCAGGAGACCCCCGTTCTGCCTCAGTATTATTTGTTTTTCATCAGTCTGTGTTTGCCCTGAGGCACAGTTTTGTTTTGTTTTTGGGAGAAATCTGGAGACCTTGAAACTTAGACATAATCTGCCATTTTTCCAGAACCATGGTATCATGGTTATAGAGGAAGAATGACAGAAACAACAATGAAATCCTAATTCAGAAAAAATATAGTATCAGAGGCAAATGGAGGAAAATGTAAATCTCATTCTCATAACTGTAAAGGTGGTCGACCAAATAATCCACACAAGCTTACAAGAAACCTACTGAAAAAAACAAAGACATACACAGAATAAAAATATGGAATGGGAACAAATTTTATGGTAATAGGCAATTCAAAAAAGCAGGAGCTGCAGTTATGCTCTCGAACAAAATAAAAACAAAATATTACAAAATAAAGTGATGACCAAGTAAACTACATTATATTGAAAAGAACCAAAATTCCCCAAATCAGAAAGATGCCTCATCATCAAAGTTCACAAAGAAAAAAAAGATATAGGAAGGAATAAAATAATTACAGAAGTCTTTAACATCTCTAAGTTTTGTATAAATCCAAGAGATAGATAAATAAAAGGGAAAAAAAGCTGAGAGATTTAGATGATACCTTCTAAATGAGATTGCTTAAGAATCCATGTATTTCTCAGCACCACGATCATGATCATGGAATAAAGTAATCAATTTAGTGAATACAAACAAAAGATAGATCAAAATGGAGGTTTAATAATGAAATCCTAAATAATTAGTGGGTTAAAGAATGAATGATAGATATAATAATAATTATGCCAAAGGAAATGAAAATGATAAAAGACATGCCTAAATTTTGGAGTTCAGGTGAAGTAATTCTCATGGAGGAAAATCATAGATTTAAAAATGTACATTAGAAAAATATAAAAGTAGAGGATTGATGAATTGAATATACATTAAAATAATTTTAGTGATGTTTTATTTTTTATACCATGATAGTTTCTCATGTGTCCCTTCCCCTCCAACTCTCTGAGAGCAATATGACAAATAATGTTTTTAATATAAGAAAAAGTCAGCATAACTGATTAACATACATTAAAAAAAATCCAAAGACATGTGCAATGTGTAACAGCTGTGGATGTAACATCTCCTTGAAGAAGTAAGTTAAGAATATTTTCTTATATCTCTTTGAGTACAACTTGATCTTTATATGTTGTTACATTTTCTCTCTCTTTTTTTTAACTCTTTGGTGTGTCATTATTCTTTGTTTTTGTTAAAGCTTTTTATTTTCAAAACATATGCCTGGATAATTTTTCAACATCAACCCTTGCAAAACCTTGTGTTCCGATTCCCACCCCCTAACCCTCTTCCTTAGATGACCAGTGATCCAATATATATGAAATTATATTAAATTAAATTAAAATATATAAAATATGTTAAATAACATGCATACATATTTATATAATTATCTTGCTGCACAAGAAAAATCAAATCAAAAAGGAAAATGAGAAATAAAATAAAATGCAAGCAAACAACAACAAAAAGAGTAAAAATGTTATGTTGTGATTCACACTCAGTTCTCACAGTCTTCTCTCTGAGTGTAGACGGCTCTTTTTATCACAAGATCATTAGAACTGGCCTGAATCATCTCATTGTTGGAAAGAGCCATGTCCATCAGAATTGATCATTGTATAATCTTGTTGTGCCATGTATAATGCTCTGGTTCTGCTCATTTCACTTAGTATTAGTTGATGTAGTCTCTCCAGGCCTCTCTAAAACTATCTTTCCGATCGTCTCTTTCCAAAACATTCATATAACAATAACTTATTCAGCCATTCTCCAGTCTGTGGGCAGCCACTCAATTTCCATTTTCTTGCCTCTACAAAAAGGGCTGCCACAAACATTTTTGCACACTGCTGGATCAAAGGGTATGCACATTTTGATAGCCCTTTGGGCATAGTTCCAAAGTACTCTCCAGAATGGTTAGATTAGTTCACAACTCCACCAACAATGTATGTGTCTCAGTTTTCCCATATCCCCTCCAATATTCATCGTTATCTTTACCTGTCATCTTAGTCAGTCTGACAGGAGAATAGTGGTACTTCATAATTGTCTTAATTTGCATTTCTCTGATTAGTAGTGATTTAGAGCACCTTTTCATATGACTAAAAATGGGTTTAATTTCTTCAACTGAAAATTTTCTGTTCATATCCTTTGACCATTTATCAATTGGAGAACAGCTTGAATTTTTATTCAATTCTTTATATATTTTAGAAATGAGGCCTTTATCAGAACCTTTGAATGAAAAATGTTTTTCCAGTTTATTGCTTCTCTTCTAATCTTGTCTGCCTTAGTTTTGTTTGTACAAAAATTTTTAACTTAATATAACCAAAATTATCTATTTTTGTTCAATAATGAACTCCAGTTCTTCTTTGCCCAGAAATTCATTCCTTCTCCACAGATCTGAGAGGTAAACTATCCTTTGTTCTTCTAATTTGCTTGTAATACACCTGTCAGATTGGCTAAAATGACAGGAAAAGTTAATGATGAATGTTGGAGGGGATGTGGGAGTGCTGGGACACTGATGCATTGTTGGTGGAGCTGTGAACGGATACAGCCATTCTGGAGAGCAATTTGGAGCTATGCTCAAAAAGTTATCAAACTGTGCATACCCTTTGACCCAGCAGCATTTCTATTGGGCTTATATCCCAAAGAAATCATAAAGGAACGAAAGGGCCCCACATGTGCAAGAATGTTTGGGGCAGCCCTTTTTGTAGTGGCTAGAAACTGGAAATTGAATAGATGGCTTTCGATTGGAGAATAGCCGAATAAATTATGGTATATGAATATTATGGAATATTATTGTTCTCTAAGAAATGACCAGCAGGATGATTTCAGAGAGGCTTGGACAGACTTACATGAACTGATGCTGAGTGAAATGAGCAGAACCAGGACATCATTATATACGGCAACAACAATACTATATGACGAGCAATTCTGACGCACATGGTTCTCTTCAACCATGAAATGTTTCAAACCACCTCCAATTGTTCACTGAAGAAAGCCATATACACCCAGAGAGAGGGATGTGAAATGTGGACCACAACATAACATTCTCATACTCCTTGATTGATGTTTGCTTACATTGTGTTTCCTTTATCTGATATATCTTTTGTGTAGATAAGATTTTTCTTGCACAATAATGATGTTTCGAAATATGTATACATATATTCGATTTGCCAATATTTTAACATAATTAACATGTAGTGGATATCCTGCCATTTAGGGGAGGGGTGGGGAGTTGGGGAGAAAAATTTGTAACAGAAAGCTATGTAAGGGTTAATGTTGAAGAATTACCCACACATATGTTTTTCAAATAAAATAAAATAAAAAATTAATTTAAAAAATTAATTTGCTTGTAATATCACTTTTTATGTCTAAATCATGAAACCATTTTGACTTTATCTTGGTATACAGTGTTATGTGTGGGTCAATGCCTAGTTTCTGCCATATAGTTTCCAATTTTCCCAGCAATTTTTGTCAAACAGTGAGTTCTTATCCCAAAAGCTAGGGTCTTTGGGTTTGTCAAACTCTAGATTATTGTAGTAGTTGACTATTTTGTCCTGTGAATCTAACCTATTCCACTGATCAACAACTCTATTTCTTAGTCAGTACCAAATGGTTTTGATGACCTCTGCTTTGTAATATGGTTTTAGGTTTGGCACAGCTAGACCATTTTTATTTCCTTTTTTTCATTAATTTCCTTGAAATTTTTGACCTTTTGTTCTTCCAGATGAACTTGGGTATTTTTTTTTTAGCTCTATAAAGTAATTTCTTGACAGTTTGATTGGTAAGGCACTGAATAAGTTGATTAATTTAGATGTATTGTCATTTTTATTATATTAGCTCAGCGTGAGCACTTGGTATTTTTCCAATTGAATAGATCTGACTTTATGTGGAAAGTGTTTTGTAGTTGTGTTCATATAGTTCCTGGCTTTGCTTTGGCATGCAGACTCTCAAACATTTTACATTATTGACAGCTATTTTAAATGGAATTTCTCTTTGTATCTCTTGCTGTTGCACTTTGTGGTAATATGTAAAAATGCTGATAATTTATGTGGATTTATTTTGTTTCCTGCAACTTTGCTAAAGTTGTGAATGGTTTCTAGAACTGATTCTCTAGAGGTCTTTAAGTATACAATCCTATCATTTGCAAAGAGTGATAATTTGGTTTCCTCATTACCTACTCTAATTCCCTTAATCTCTTTTTCTTCTCTTATTGCAAAAGATAACATTTCTAATACAATATTGAGTTGTGTGAGAAATATAGAAAAGTTGGGTTTCCACAGTGTTGCAAGCTTTGAGATAGTGTGGGATTGGGATAGTGGATACTACTGACCAAGAGGTTTTCAGAATGTGAGAGTTAAAGGAAGATTAGCATTCTCAGACCAATTAAGTGATCAATAGAAGATGAGCAAACAAGAAATTGGGGGCTAAGAAGGCGCAGGTGAATTCAACCAATCAGAAAGACTCTTGTGGTTTTGAGAAAACCACAAACTTAAGATAATAGCCCATCCATCCCAAATTAGTTGGGATCAGTGACCTGACTTGACCAAATCATTAGTGTGCTTTCTTAATAAGCTAATTGAATATTAAATAGCACACCCCAGAGGGGTTTTCAGCCCTTTTTGAATATGGGATGTGTGATGGAGGGGTGTGTTTTATACATATTAAGGGGAAACATGTAGGGGGCATATCAGAAAGATTTGATAAAACAGACCAATCCATTCTCTGAAGGGAGAAGCTGCAACCCACAAACAAGTATAAAGGTTCCCGCATATCTGTACTCAGTGCTCCCTCTTCCTGAAGAGGAGTGGGACTGCTTCTGGCCAGAAACATTAAGACAATTCCTTAAGATTCTTCTTTAATAAAATTTCCTTGATATCTGATTTGCAGTGTCAAGAATGTTATTTCTAACAATAATAATGGTGATAATGGGCAACCTTGTTTCACACCTGATCTTATTGGGGATGGTTCTAATTTGTCCCCATTACATATGATGATTGCTGATGGTTTTAAATAGATGCTACTGATCATTTTCAGGAAAACTCCATTTATTCCTATATCCTATAGTATTTTTAATAGGAATGGATGTTGGATTTTATCAAATGATTTTTCTGCATCTGTTGAGACAATCATATGATTTTTGTAAGTTTGGTTATTGATATAGTCATTTATGCTAATAACTTTCCTAATATAGAACAAGCCCTGCATTCCTGGTATAAATCCTACTTGGTCACAGTGGGGATAACTTTCTGTAATCTCTTTGCTAATATTTTATTTAAGATTTTTGCATCAACATTCATGGGGAGGGGCAGAGCCAAGATGGTGAAGAGGACACACGTTTCTTTCTGACTTTCTCTTATGCTCCTCACATGAATTACCAAATCCAGCCTCTGAATTAGTTCTGGACTGGCAGAATCCACAAATATTGGGAGTGTAACAAATTACCAGCAGAAGATAATTTTGAAAATCTCCAGAAAAGTTGTGTTCCAGTAGGGCACAGAGGGAGGCAGGCTAAGTGCAAGTAGGCTGAGCACAGACTCTGGGGAGTGCAGTGCTGGATAATCTATGAGGAGGAATCTCCAGAAATGTTGGCTACTCTGCCCTGGTTGCAAGCCAGTAGGTCAGCTGAGAAGTTATAAAACATCCAACACAAACACAAAGGGTAAATAGTGAGCCCTGAAATGCCAGAATTTCACAGGTCCTGGCCACACCCATGCAGCACTGGGAGTAAGTCAGCATGGACTCAGTGCAGACATTACCACTTGTAGAGGGAGCTTGGACAACCTCCCTTGCCCTAAACACAGATCTCAACTTTTTAAAAAAATGAGTAAAAAAGCAAAAAGAACTCTGACCATAGGTAGTTTTTATGGTGAAAGAGAAGAACAGATTTCAAACTCTGAGGAGACTAAAAAGAGATCATATTCAGATGAAGCACCAAAGGTGATATAAATTGGCCCCCATCACACAAGGCTCCCCTAAAAAAAAATTTAAAAGGATCTTAAAAGTGAGCTAGAAGAAAAATGGGGAAAGGAAATGAGAACTTTTCAAGAGAGTTTGGAAAAGGCAACACAAAATATCTAAAGAAAATTATCTGAAGAAAATTCACTATAAAATAGACAGTGAAATGAAAAAAGCATATTAAATGAAAAAATAGATTTGACAAAATAGAAAAAGAAAACAACTCCCACAAAAAAGAACTTGTGAAATGGAAAAGGAAAATAACTCCTTAAAAAACAGAATTTGTAACTTTGACTATATTAAGTTAAAAAGTTTTTGTACAAACAAAATCAATGCAGACAAGATTAGGAGGGAAGCAATAAATTGGGAAATCATCTTTATATTTAAGGGTTCTGATAAAGGTCTCATCTCTAAAATATATAGAGAATTGTCTCATATTTATAAAAATTCAAGCCATTCTCCAATCAATAAATGGTCAAAGGATATGAACAGACAATTTTCAGAGGATGAAATTAAAACTATTTATAGTCATATGAAAAGGTGCTCCAAATCACTATTGATCAGAGAAATGCAAATCAAGACAACCCTGAGATACCACTTCACACCTGTCAGATTGGCTAAAATGACAGGAAAAGTTAATGATGAATGTTGGAGGGGATGTGGGAGGGCGGGGACACTGATGCATTGTTGGTGGAGCTGTGAACGGATACAGCCATTCTGGAGAACCATTTGGAGCTATGCTCAAAAAGTTATCAAACTGTGCATACCCTTTGACCCAGCAGCATTTCTATTGGGCTTATATCCCAAAGAAATCATAAAGGAAGGAAAAGGCCCCACATGTGCAAGAATGTTTGTGGCAGCCCTTTTTGTGGTGGCTAGAAACTGGAAATTAAATAGATGTCCTTCAATTGGAGAATGGCTGAATAAATTATGGTGTATGAATGTTATGGAATATTATTGTTCTGTAAGAAATGACCAACAAGATGATTTCAGAGAGGCCTGGAGAGACTTACATGAACTGATGCTAAGTGAAATGAGCAGAACCAGGAGATCATTATACATGGCAACAACAGTACTATATGACGATCAATTCTGATGGACATGGCTCTCTTCAACAATGAAATGTTTCAAATCACCTCCAATCGTTCACTGAAGAAAGCCATATACACCCAGAGAGAGGGATGTGAAATGTGGACCACAACATAACATTCTCATACTCCTTGACTGATGTTTGCTTACATTGTGTTTCCTTTATCTGATATATCGTTTGTGTAGACAAGATTTTTCTTGCACAACAATGACAAGTTTGGAAATATGTATACATATATTCGATTTGCCAATATTTTAACATAATTAACATGTAGTGGATATCCTGCCATCTAGGGGAGGGGTGGGGAGTAGGGGGAAAAATTTGTAACGGAAAGCTATGTAAGGGTTATTGTTGAAGAATTACCCACACATGTGTTATGCAAATAGAATAAAATAAATTAAAAAAAATGAAAAAAAAACCAGAATTTGTGAAATGGAAAAAAAATTCCATAGAACAAAGCAACTCATTTAAAAATTCAATTGAGCAAATACAAAAAGAAGTAAAAAAAAAGTAAATGAAGAAAATAATTCACTAAAAATCAAAACTGAACAAATGGAAATGAATGACTTGATGAGACATCAAGAAACAGTCAAGCAAAACAAAAAAAAAGAAAAAAAATATGTAAAATGCTTACTTGGGAAAACAATTGACTTGAAAAATAGATTTAGGAGAGACAATCTAAGGATTGTTGGACTTCCTGAAAATAATTATAAAAAAAAGAGCCTAGTCATTATTTTTCAGGAAATCATCAAAGACAACTGCCCGGATATCATAGAATTAGAAGGTAAAATAGCTATTAGAAGAATTCACCGAACACCTCCTGAAAGAGACCCCAAAATGAAAACTCCAAGGAATATTGTGGGTAAATTTCAGAACTATCAGACCAAGGAAAAAAAATATTGCAAGCAGCAAGAAAAAAAAAAAAACAATTTAAATAGCAAGGAGCCACAATAAGGATTACCCAGAACCTAGCAGCTTCTATCTTAAAGGATTGAAGGGCCTGGAATCTGATATTCCAAAAGGGAAAGCAGAATAAGCTACCCTACTAAACTGAGCATTTTCTTTCAGGGATGAAACAGGTGAATACCATTTATTTCTGATGAAAAGAATAGAGCTAAACAAAAAATTTGACCTCCAAATATAGAACTCAAGAGAAGCATAAAAAGGTAAAAAGTAAAGAACTCTTGAGAACTATATTTCTGTTATGGGTATACATAGAGAATGCACGATTTTACTGTTATAATATAAAAAAGAAACTAGAGATGGAAAGGGGATTATACCAGAAAAAGGGGAAAGGAGGTAAAATAAGGGAAATTACATCTCATGAAGAGGCAAAGGAAACCTATTACAATTGAGGGAAAGAAGGAAGGGGAATGAACACTGTGTGAATATTACTTTCATTAGATTTGGCTCAAAGAGAAACTATTAGACATATTTGATTTCATAGAGAAACTTCTCTCACCTTATTGAAGGGGAGGGGAAAGAGGAAAAAGGAAGGAGTCAGCTAAATAGAAGGGAAAACAGAAATAGTAGAGGAAAAGTATAAGAAAAGGGTAGGGACCCTAAAGAGGGAGGGCTGCTTGAGGCAAGTGGTGCTCATAGATAAAATACTGGGGAGGGAGGAAAGGGAAAAAGTAAAGAGAAAAGTATAATTTGGGGTTAATAACATGGCAGGAAATACAGAATTAGTAGTCTTAACCATAACTGTGAATGGGGTGAACTTTCCCATAAAGTGGAAGCAGATAGCAGACTGGATTTAGCAGAATACTACAATATGTTGTTTACAAGAAACACATTTAAAGCAAAGTGATACATACAGAGTAAAGGTTAAAAGACTGGAGCAGAATCTATTATGCATCAGATGAAGTTAAAAAAAAAGCAGGGGTAGTCATTCTGATCTCAGATCAAGCAAAAGCAAAAATTGTTCTAATTAAAAGAAATAAGGGAGGAAATATCTTGCTAAAGGGTATCATAGATAATGAAGCAATATCAATACTAAACATATATGAACCAAGTGCTATAGCATGGAAATTACTAAAAGAGAAGTTAAAATAGCTGCAAGAAGAAATAGACAGCAAAACTATAATAGTGGGAGATCTCAACCTTTCTCTCTCCAAACTAGACAAATCAAACTACAAAATAAATAAGAAATAAGTTAAAGAGGTAAATAGAATACTAGAAAAGTTAGGTATGATAGATATTTGGAGAAAATTGAAGGGAGACAGAAAGGAGTATACTTTGTTCTTGGCAATTCATGGAACCTATACAAAAATTGACCATATATTAGGGCATAAACACCTCAAAATCAAATGCAGAAAGGCAGAAATAGTAAATGCCTTTTTTTCAGATTGCAATGCAATAAAAATTACATTCAATAAAAAGCCAGGGGAAAATAGACCAAAGTAATTGTAAACTAAATAATATCATCCTAAAGAATGGATGGATAAAACAGCAAATCATAAACCCAATTAATAATTTCATCCAAGAGAATGACAATAAGAGAACATACCAAAATTTGTGAGATGCAGCCAAAGTGGTAATAAGGGGAAATTTTATATCTCTAGATACTTTCTTGCATAATATTTGTTAGGGAAATTGATCTATAATTTTCTTTCTCTGTTTTGACCCCACCTGGTTTATGTATATCACATACCAAATCTGTATCATAAAAGGAATCTGGTAGGACTCCTTCTTTTCCTATTTTTTCAAATAATTTGCATAGTATTGGAATTAATTGTTCTTTAAATGTTTCATGGAGTTCACATGTAAATCCATCTGGTCCTGGAGCTTTTTCTTAGGGAGTTCATTAATAGCTTTTTCTATTTCTTTTTCTAAAATGGGACTATTTAAGTAATTTATTTCCTCTTCTATTAATCTGGACAATCTATATTTTTGTAAACATCCTTCCATTTCATTTAAATGATTAGATTTATTGACATAAAGTTGGGCAAAATAACTCCTAATTATTGCTCTAATTTCTTCTTCATTGGTGGAAAGTTCTCTCTTTTCATTTTTGATACTACCAATTTGATTTTCTTCTTTTCTTTAATTCTAATCCAATTAACCAAAAGTTTATTTTATTGGGTTTTTCATAAAACTGACTCAAGTTTATTTATTAATTCAATAGTTTTCATACTTTCAGCTTTATTTTCAGAATTTCAAATTTGATATTTACTTGGGGGGTAACTGGTTCTTTTTCTAGCTTTTTTTAGTTTCAAGGTCAATTCATTGATCTTCTCTTTCTCTGTTTTATGCAAGTAAGCATCTAAAGATATAAAATTTCCCTTAATAACTGCTTTGGCTACATCCCACAAATTTTGGTATGTTGGCTCATTATTGTCATTCTCTTGGATGAAATTATTGGTTGTACCTATAATTTGTTGTTTCACCCATTCATTCTTTTGGATTAGGTTATTTAATTTCCAATTAATTTTGAATCTATTTCTGCTGGCCTTTTATTGCATGTAATTTTTATTGCATTGTGATCTGAGAAAAATGCATTTACTATGTCTGCCTTTGATTTTGAGATTTTTATACCTTAATACATGGTCAATTTTTGTATAAGTTCCATGAACCACTGAGAAAAAAGTAAACTCCTTTCTGTCTCCATTTAATTTTCTCCAAAGATCTATCATACCTAACTTTTCTAACATTTTGTTTATCTCCTTAATTTCTTTCTTATTTATTTTGTGGTTCAATTTATCTAGTTCTGAGAGAGCAAGGTTGAGATACCTCAGTAGTATAGTTATGCTGTATAATTCTTCTTGCAGCTCTCAACTTCTCCTCTAGGAATTTGGATGCTATGCCAATTGGTGAAAATAGTTTAGTATTAATATTACTTCATTATCTATGGTACCTTTAAGTAGGATATAGTTTTCTTCCTTATTTCTTTTAATTAGACCTATTTTTGCTTTTGTTTGACTGAGATCAGGATTACTGCCTCTGCTTTTTTTTTTAAACTTAGCTGAAGCATAATAGATTCTGCTCCAGCCTTATACATTTACTCTAAATGTATCACTTTGCTTTAAATGAGTTTCTTGTAAACAACAAATTGTAGGATTCTGTTTTTTGTCCATTCTACTATCCTCTTCTGTTTTATGTGAGATATCATCCCATTCACATTCACAGATAAAATTACTAATTCTGTATTTCCTGCCATCTTGTTTATCTCCAGTTATATTTTTCTCTTTCCTTTCCCCCTTTCTCTCCTCCCCAGTATTTTGTCACTGATCACCCCCTCTCTCAACCAGCTCTCCCCTTTTGCAGCTCCTTTCCCTTTCTCATGCATTTCCCCTTCTACTTCTGTCCACCTTTCTTTTTGCTTCCTCTTTCCTTTCTCCCTTCCCCTCCTACTTCCCTATTGGATGAAACAAGCTTCTCTGTGAAGCTAAATGTGTCTGATATTCTCTCTGAGCCAAATGTGATGAGTATAAGAGTTGCACATTGCTCATCTCCTTCTCTTCTTTCCCACGATTGCAATAGGTTGTTTTTGTCTCTTCATGAGATGTAATTTACCCCATTTAAACGCAATTTTCCTCTTCCACTAGAATCACTTTTCCTCCTCTAGATTTTTTTAAAAATCATCACAATAAAATCAAAATGTACTTGCACACTCTAAGTATATCCATAACAGAGATACAGATCTCAAGAATTAAACATAACATCTTTCCATATAGGGATGTAAACTTTAACTTTTAAAAGAAAGTTTTTTTCTTTTTACCTTTTTATGCTTCTCTTGAGTTTTGTATTTGAAGATCAAATTTTCTATTCAGCTCTGTTCTTTTTATCAGAAATAGATGAAATTCACCTGTTTCATTGAATGTCCATCTTTTCCCCTGAAAGATGATGCTCAATTTTGCTGGATAGTTGATTTTTGGCTGCAATCCAAGTTCCTTTGCCTTTTGGAATATCATATTCCATGCCCTTTGATCTTTTAAAATGGAAGCTGCTAGATCCTGGGAAATTCTGATTTTGGCTCCTCTATATTTGAATTGTTTCCTTCTAGTTGCTTGCAATGTTTTCTCCTTTATTTGATAATTCTGAAATTTAGCTATGATGTTCCTTGGAGTTTTTATTTTGGGGTCTCTTTCAGGAATTGATTGGTGAATTCTTTCAATGGCTATTTTACCTTCTGGTTCTAGGTCATCAGGCCAGTTTTCCTTGATGATGAAAGATGATGTCTAGGCTCTTTTTTTCATCATGGTTTTCAGGAAGTCCAATAATTCTTTGATTGTCTCTCCTAAATCTATTTTCCAGATCTATTGTTTTTCCAATGAGATATTTTACATTTTCTTCTATTTTTTCTTTTCTTTTTTTTTGTTTGACTGATTCTTGAAGTCTCATTGAGTCATTCTCTTGCATCTGTTCAATTCTAATTGGGGGAAATTATTTTATTTAGTTAGCTTTTTATCTCCTTTTGCATTTGACCAATTGAGATGTTTTGTTCATTGCATTTTTTCCATTTCACAAATTCTGTTTTTTAATGAATTGATTTCTTTTTCATATCTATTTTGTAAGATGTTATATACTTTTTCCATTTCATCAAATCTATTCTGTGAGGAGTTATTTGCCTTTTGCATTTCATCAATTCTATTTTAAGGAGTTTTCTTCAGATATTTTGTTTTTCCTTTTCCATACCCTCTTGTACAGATTTCATTTCCTTTTCCCATTTTTCTTCTAACTCTCTTTTAAAATACTTTTTGAGTTCTTCCAAGAGAGCCTTATGAAATTGGGACCAGTTCCTAACAACCATTGGGGCTTCATCTGGAGCTGATTTGCCTTTAGGATCCTCAGGGTATGAGATCTATTCTTCTTTTTCTCCATAAAAGCTATCTATAATCAGAGTTCTTTTTGTTTTGTTGATCATTTTTTAAAAAGGTTGAGGTCTGCTCTTAAGGCAAAGGGGTGACAGCCACTTTAGTTTGGCCTGAAATCGGTGCTGCTGAGTGACTTCTGGTGCTGGGTAGGTGTGGCTAGGCCCCGTTTTTCTGGGGTTCAGGGGCTCACAGTTTGTCTTTTGTATTTTGTTTGGGTGTCTTACAGCTAATCTGTTGATCCACTGGCCTGTAACCCGGACAGAGTAGCATAAGAACCTTGTAGTAGATTCTCCTGTGGACAGATGCTGCAACACCCTGGCTCCCCACCCCAGCTCCTTACATGGGCTCCATGCCTTGCAGTCTGTACTCAGCAGCCTCTTCCCCTGCTCAATTGAAACAGTTCTTTTCTGAAGTTTTCCACAGTATTTTCTAGAAATTTGTTGTACTCCAAATATTTGTGGGTTCTATCAAATCCAAAACCAGTATAGAGACTTAATCTGCAGTTGACTTAAGGGCATCTCAGAGGAGGTCAGGTAGAGATATGTTTACTCTCTTCCATCTTGGCTCCACATCCACCCCCCCCCATTACTCTTTTTATTTAAATTGTTCCAGTTACTGTGCACATAGTATTTTTGGTTCTGCTTACTTCACTCCAGATCAGTTTATATAGATTTTCTGTCATTTCTCTGTGTTCATCAAAAGCATTTTTATAGCACAGATCATTACATTAATGTAATCAAATTTGTTTAATCATTCCCCATTTGAGGGGCATATAATTTATTTCCAATTATTAGGTATCACATAAAGTCCTGCAATAAATATTTTGGACCACATAAGAACTTTTTTTCCCCTTATCTATGACTTCCTGGAGGTATGAGCCCAACAATGGAGTCATTGTATTAAAAAGGATATGAATATTTTAGTCACTTTATTTGCATACTTTCAAATTGCTTTTAAAAATGATTTTTCCATTTCATAGCTACACCAAAAATGTGTTGGTGTATCTATCTTTCACAATCCCTCCAACACTGACTATTGTACTTTTGGTCATTTTTGCTAATTTATAGGGTGTGAGGTGAAACCTCAGAGTTGTTTTGATTTGCATTTCTCTTATTAGTGATTTGGGGATCCTTTTATGTCTTTGAGAATACTTTGTAGTTCTTTTGAGAATTGCTTATTCATATCTTTTGATGATTTATCTATCTATTTATTATTTATATACCCTGCATATTAAATCTGTATTAGAGAAATTTGATAGATTTTTTTTTCACTTGACCAATTTCCTTCTTAATTTTTAATGTTTATGCAGAACCTTTTCAGGTTCAATTAATTAGAGTTATCTATTTTATATTTTGTATTTGCTTCTCTCTCGTTTGGTTAAGAATAGATCTCTTGCCTGAAGCTATGAAAAGTACATGATTTGTTTGTTGTCCAGTTGTCTAATAGTATGATCTTTAATGTTAAGATCACATGTTTATTTAAAATGTATTGTGGGATGTTAGATAAAGTATTGAGTCAAGCCTTATTGTATCACCTTGTTTTTCTAATTTTCCCAGCAATTTTTAACAAATAGGCAGTTTTTCCCTAGATAACATGTTTTTCTCTTAATAAAACCAATCAGTGATAAAAACCAATCAAGTTCTGTTGTTTCTGAATCTTTTGTTTTGGTTTATCTAGAGTAGACATTGATCTGTCCCTCTTTTCTTTGACCAAAACCCAAAAGTTTTGATGACTCCTGCTTTATAATAGATTTTGATCAGAAAGTTTGATCTCAAGGAACCCAATTTCAGAAAAGGAAATAGATCTAGTTATTTAAAAAAAAAAACATGAAAGAAAAAAAAACACTCAGTAACTCATGGAATTCATAGGAGAAAGGTGTTTTATATTGTTGAAAGTATTCTATTTATTTATACTTTCAGTTTTGTTATAAAACTGTGCATAATATGTCCTTGATTATTTAGCATTGTATTAATTTGATTTCTTGCTCTATTCCTTTTAATCAATGAGTTAAGGGTTTATCAAATTTATTACAAAACAATTTTATTTATATTTCCTATGTTTTTTGTTTCCAATTTATTTTCCCCCTATTTTATTTAAAATTTCTTTTCTTTTGCTTATTTTAGGTTTATTTATTTGTTGATTCTCTAATTTTAAAAATGAATACTCAGTTTATTAATCTTCCTATTTTTCTATTTTGTTAATGTGTAAGGATAAGTTTTTCCCCTTAGAATTGCTTTAGCTGCATCCTCAAAATTTTGCAAATATTTGTTTCATTTCTTCTTGCAAGATATCTCTGACTTTACCAATAATGCCACCTTTCAGAAGTTGGGATGACTACAGAGAGTAAAAGTTGTTAATCTTTTCCTGTTATGAAACTTTCTGTGTATTAGATGACTTCAGTTAGCACCTATATGTTGCTTATTAATTATTTTTCAATCTTTTCAATCAATTTTCAATATCAAGATATCCTTGTAGTGGAAACACTGGTGTTAGAGAACCTCAGTTTCTGAGATAGCTAGAGCCCCTTAGTTCAGTAATGGGACAATTCAACTGCCAGTCCATGTGGCAATCTAACTTGGGGGCCCTAAACTGAACTATGGCTTTGAATGGAAATAGTCTTACAAAGTCCTTGGGTACTTTGCTTTGTGAGTTGGTGAGGGAAATGTTCCCAGATGCTATGGTTTTAATTTCTTTGAGAACTTGGGACTTCATTTTAATTTCATTCTTTCCTGATACTTACTAAATACAGTAAATGCTTATATGTTGTATTTTTATTTGTAACATTACCTGGATGTTTCATCAGCATTTCATATTCAACATGTCCAAAACTGAAACTTTGATTCTTCTGTATTTCCCAATTGCCACATATTGTTATGGGCTTGACTGACTCAGGTCAGCTCTTTGATTATTTAGGTTTGATATTGGGGGAAAAAGAGACACTTCTAAGTTATTCAACAGTTAACAAAAGAAATTTACTTATGAAAGAGATAGGAATTGAAAATACCTCAAGATGTTGCAATTGAGTTTAAGCTTCCTTGTCTAAGCTATTCTTCATGATCCATCAGCCAAGCATCAGAACAAATCTTTAGGTCCTTCTTAGGTGATGTGATTCTTTACTTAGGTGATAAGGAAGTGATGTCAGTTGTCCACTGAGCCAATCAAATCTCAAGGGAAGACTTCAATGTCCTTGAAGAAAAAATTAACCTAAACTTTCAAGGGAAAAGGTGTTAAGACTATTGCTTCATCTCTTGGTGATAGGATCTTTAAACTATTTTAGAGGACCTTCCACCACTTAAATGACATCAGTGATGCCTCTAGTCAAGTTAGCCCTTTGGTATTCATGAAGAGGCAAAGAGAACCTAGTATAATTGAGGGAAAGAAGGGAGGGGGATGAACATTGTGCAAATCTTACTCTCATCAGATTGGGCTCTAAAAGACTACACATTTGGTTTCACAGAAAAACTGATCCTTCCTTATAGGGAAGTGGGAGGGAAAGGAGGAAAAGAAAGGGATAAACTAATAGAAGGGAAAAATAGAAGAATTAGGGGAAAGGTGTAAAAAAGGGGGAGGGGCTCTAAATGGGGGAGGAATGTTTGGGGGAGTTAGTCATCAAAAGCAAAATACTAAGGAGGAGGGAAGGGAGAAAGGGGAAAGGAAAGAGAAAAACATAACTTGGGCAAATAAGATGGCAGGAAATACAGAATTAGTTATTTTAACTGTGAATATGAATGGGATGAACTCTCCCACAAAGCAGAAGTGGATAGCAGACTGGATTAAAAACCAGAATCCAACAATACGTTGTCTACAAGAAACACATCTAAAGCATAGCGACACATACAGGGTGAAGGTAAAAGGCTGGAGCAGAAACTATTATGCTTCAGGTGAACGAAAAAAAAAAGCAGGGGGAGCAATCCTGATATCAGATCAAGTAAAAGCAAAGATAGATCTAATTAAAAGAGATAAGGAAGGAAACTATATTTTATTAAAGGGTACCATAGATAATATAGCAATATCAATCCTAAACATATATGCAGTAAGTGGTATAGCATCAAAATTCCTAGAGGAGAAATTAACAGAGATGCAAGAAGAAATAGACAGCCAAACTATACTAGTGGGGGATCTCAACCTTGCTCTCTCAGAATTAGATAAATCAAACCACAAAATAAATAAGAAAGCAGTTAGGCAGGTAAACAAAATGTTAGAAAAGTTAGATATGATCTTTGGAGAAAACTGAATGGAGACAGTAGGGAGTTTACTTTTTTCTCTGCAGTTCATGGAACTTATAAAAAAAACCTGACCATGTGTTAGGGCATAAAAACTTCAAAATCAAATGCAGAAAGGCAGAAACAGTTTTTTTTTTAAATTAAAGCTTTTTATTTGTATAACATATGTATGGGTAGTTCCCCAGCATTGATCTTTACAAAGCTTTCCATTACAAATTTTACCACCAGTCCCCTCCTCTCCCCTAAATGGCAGGAAGTCCACGACATGTTAATAATGTTGAAATACTTGACAAGTTATGCAAGGAAAATCCTACCTATAAGAAAAAAAAAAGAAAATCAGAGAAAGGCAACACAATGCAAGCAAATATCAATACAGATCAT
Organism: Myrmecobius fasciatus; assembly: GCA_023553655.1. NCBI lineage: Eukaryota > Metazoa > Chordata > Mammalia > Dasyuromorphia > Myrmecobiidae > Myrmecobius > Myrmecobius fasciatus. The sequence goes on along the minus strand of JAJPUD010018661.1, from coordinate 1,415 downwards.
GAAAATGTTACGTTGTGGTCCATATTTCATATCCCTCTCTCTGGGTGTATATGGTTTTCCTCAGTGAACAATTGGAACTGGTTTGAGACAATTCTTTGTTGCAGAGAGCCATGTCCATCAGAATTGATCATCATGTAATACTGTTGTTGCTGTGTATGATGATCTCCTGGTTCTGCTCGTTCACTCAGCATCAGTTCATACAAGTCTCTCCAGGCCTCACTGAAATCGTCCTGCTGGTCGTTTCTTACAGAGCAATAATATTCCATAACATTCATATACCATAATTTATTCAGCCGCTCTCCAATTGATGGGCATCCCTTCAGTTTCCAGTTTCTAGCCACTACAAAAAGGGCTGCCACAAACATTCTTGCACATGTGGATCCCTTTCCCTCCTCTAAGATCTCTTTGGGATATAGGTCCAGTAGAAACACTGCTGGGTCAAAGGGTATGCACAGTTTGATAGCTTTTTGAGCATAGCTCCAAATTGCTCTCCAGAATGACTGGATCCGTTCACAGTTCCACCAACAATGTATTAGTGTCCCAGTTTTCCCACACCCCCTCCAACATTCATCGTTATCTTTTCCTGTCATTTTAGCCAATCTGACAGGTGTGTAGTGGCACCTCAGAGTTGTCTTAATTTGCATTTCTCTGATCAATAGTGATTTGGAGCAACTTTTCATATGACTAGAGATGGTTTTAATTTCATCATCTCAAAATTGTCTGTTCATATCCCTTGACCACTTATCTATTGAAGAGTAGCTTGAATTCTTATATATATGAGACAATTCTGTATATATTTTAGAAATGAGGCCTTTATCAGAACCATTAAATGTAAAGATGATTTCCCAATTTGATGCTTCCCTCCTAATCTTGTCTGCATTAGTTTTATTTGTACAGAAACTTTTTAAGTTAACATAATCAAAATTATCTATCTGGTGTTCAATTAGGAATTCCAGATCTTTTTTGGACATAAATTTATTCCATCTCCACAGGTCTGAGAGGTAAACTATATTACGTTCCTCTAACTTGTTTACAAAATCACTCTTTATATCCAGATCATGAACCCATTTAGATCTTATCTTGGTATGTGGTGTTAGGTATGGGTCAAGCCCTAATTTCTTCCACACTAGTTTCCAATTTTCCCAGCAGTTTTTGCCGAATAGTGAGTACTTATCCCAAAAGCTGGGGTCTTTGGGTTTATCAAACACTAAATTGTTAAGGCTATTGCCTAGATTGTCCTGATAACCTATCCTGTGCCACTGATCGACTGCTCTATTTCTTAGCCAGTACCAAATGGTTTTGATGACCGCTGCTTTATAATATAGTTTTAGATCTGGTACAGCAAGGCCACCTTCATCTGCCTTTTTTTTTATTAATCCCCTTGAAATCCTTGACCTTTTGTTCTTCCAAATGAA